>BDUI01001460.1:105676-117472 GCA_002335545.1 Apodemus speciosus
GCTGAGCCTGAGTCTTATTAACAAAACAAACAAAAGCCAGTTTTACAGAGATAAAGTACATTATCAAAATACTGTTTTCTTTGGGTGCATGGTGGCACATGCCTTTAATCCCAGAACTTGGGAGGTAAAGGTAGGCAGATCTCTATGAGTTTAAGGCAATTCTGGTCTACAAAGTGAGTTCCAGGACAGCCAGGACTACAAAGAGAAACCATGTCTTGAAAAACAAAACAAAACCCCCTTAAAATCAGCTGGTTACAGGGGCTGTCAAAATAGCTTGGGGCTAAGCTCAGTGACCTGAATTTGAGCCCTGGGATCCACATGGTGAAAGGAGAACTGACTCCAGAGAGTTGTCCTACAACTTCCAGAAGTGTGTCATAGCAGAAGTGTGCCAGTGCAGACACACTGAGTACAAGAAAAAATTAAAAAAAAAATTACCTCATTTATAGAAATAAGGTCTTGCTAACTATAACCCAGAAGGCTGCTTTTGGTCAGAAGGAAGTTCTGAGGTAAATCAGACATCCCAGTGCCTACAACGCAAATATCATAAAAGCTGCCTGCCGCGTGGGTCAGCATAGCCAGCAGGGAGTGCATAGAGAGTAGATGACTATAGCAGATTGTGTGTCTATCACCGGCTCTCAGCATGGGAGAATGCAGACATGAAGAAGCAAAGCAGCTCGCTCACTGCACTGCAGAGTCCACTTTCAGAAAGGGGATAGAAGCAGGGGAGAGGAGCCATCAAGACCTTGTTAAAAGTTTTATTTAAAAAAAGCCCAAGCCCCTTAAATTTTCTACGCCAGGCTTGGTCTGACTAATTCCCTGCAAAGAGGTGAAGGTCCACATAAGACCAAGATTTACTTAGGCAAGTCCTACCTTATTGGCTGCCGATATTTGGGGATGGGGTGACAGTCCAGCTTCTGGACACAAGAATTGTAGACTTCCAAATCCATGTTTTGTCAACTTTCCCACAAGCAGAAGTTCTTTGCCTATTAAGATTTCTCAGAACCACAAAGTTTTAAGAGATGCTGGGATAGCAACTTGAGGCTCAAAATACATTGATCAGCACACGCATTTCTTTTAGCATCTGGATTAGAAACGCCAGCCCTTCTGTTCCAAGATTGGAGTCTCTGGGCTTTTCCATTGTGACTCTGAATCAGGTTCTCCTTCCTCTAGATCTCAGGTGTTGAGGCCCGTGTCTGGATGCTTGAAGCAACACACTTCCTTGACTTGGAGCAGCAAGCCTGATTACACACCTGGACACTCTTGCCCCATCAAGGCGTGCAGTCGGTTCTTGAGCCTCCTACTGAGGCACAAGAAGCAGGTTCTGGTGACATGCCCAAGAGGGCTGCTTCCTAGCCCTAGCTTTGGGCCAGTACTGTCCCACGGTTTGGTTGCATAAGTTCACAAGCTCTTAGCTGGGGTTCTAGCAAATGGGGCTCAGCTAGGAACAAGCGAAACAGTGTTGACAATTCTTCTGAGAAGTCCTGAAGTAGAAAGGTTAAGAGAAAAGTAATTCTTAATGTTCTGTCCTTTCTAAGGTCAGTGCGAAATAAGCATTCACAGTCAGTAAAACACTACAACCCAGCTATTTCATCTAATGTCTTCTATGCAAAAACGGATATAAACCTCTATGACTGGTAAACTAAGGTGTTAAGTTCCAGTTGGGAAAGCAGACTCTTAAGGAAGCAGAGGCTTTAAAWTTTTCAAGCAGAAAGTATTAATCTCATTTTATAGGTATAGTTTTGCTCTGAATCATAAGAGCACTTTAAATATAAGCCGAAATTTACTTTGAGTTTCAAATCCCCAATATTTACTGTGCACGCTGCTTTCCAATTGTCCTTCCCCCCTCTGTTATTCTGAGAGTCCTGCAGAGTGGTCACTCAGATCAAGCCCAGTACTTGGTCTTTCATGGCAGGCCGGYAGGCCTGAAAACACTTGGTGAAAACGCATGTAGCTGAGCTATGAAGAGGCCCACAACCAGAATCTCATTACACATCAAGTAGAAAGAATGCAAGTTTGTGGTTAGCCTGGGCTACATAGACAATCTTTAGAACAAGTGAGACATATCTTCATGTACAACAAAGGGATTAAGACTCCTTACCCCTGGCCACTGGGCCTCATTAAGGCTGCCTAAGCAGGCTTCTATCTCCAGATGTCCCATGAGATCCTTTTCTACCAGCTCCCGGAGTAAGAACAGTAGCAGGTCCCACTGCAAAACACCACAAAGTCAAAAGCTGTCAGGATCATACAGTAGTCCTAACAGCAGAGACTAAGGACTGTACAGTAGTCCAGGAGTAAACATCTCAAAGGACAGAGCTGGAGTTGGAGATTCCAACACTCAGGAGGCAGAGGCAGAGGCAGAGGCAGAGGCAGAGGCAGAGGCAGAGGCAGAGGCAGAGGCAGAGGCAGAGGCAGGCAGATCTCTTGAATTGGTCTACAGAGTGAGTTCCAGCTATATAGTGAGTTCTGGCTACACAGAGAAACAATATCTTGATTCCTTCCCCCACCCCCCAAAATAATAAAAAATAAAATGGTTACAAACTATTTACAAATAAACATTGAAAAAAATAAAAGCTGCCCCAGGAGGAAATTGAGACACAGGGACTGTTGTAGCATGGATGAGGAAGAGAATAATAAAAGAAACAGCAGTTAAAGATTTTGGGGGGAGCCACTGGATAATGACTTGCAGGGATGAAGGGACTGATTGCTCAGCAAAGTTTGTGATGTGCAAATATGATGGCCTGTGTCTTGGGAGACTAGGGCCAGCTCTTCCATGTTCACACCTACAGGAATGGCTCCCCAACTTCTGCAATGTGTAAGGCTACTTTCTGGAGTACTGTAGGAGGTTAGGGTAAGGGTCAGCTCTCTTACTCTCACCCCCAGGGCCAGCTCTTCCTTGGACCTATGTTGTATGAGTATCTACCTGTAACCTTAGTGCTGGCGGGGCTAGATAGGAAAATCCTGGAAGCCAGCTAGTTTAGCCAGTTAGTGAGTTTCAGGTTCAGTAAGAACAATGCTCACTAACAAGTGCACATACTACCCCACAATATGACTGCAGGARCCGGGCATGATGGYTTATATTTGTAATCCACACTTGGGAGCAGAAAGAATGCTGTGAATTTAAGGCCAACATGGACTACAGAGTGAGATCCTATTTGAAAATCCACATGCATGGGCGTAGAGTGATGGCTCAGAGGTTGTACTTGTTGCTCAGCAATTCAATTCTCAGTACTAACATGGTAGCTCATAGCCACCCTAGTTCTAGGGAAATCCAACAGGTATATTCATGGTGTACATACATGTGGACAAAACATTTATATGCATAAATCTAACACTCCCTGCCCCCAACAAAACCTACAGATGTGGCCTTGTACCTCTGACTTACCTCTCTTGGCCTAGTATCTGCCAGAAGCCCTACATTTCTTGGGCTAAGTAGAAGCTGTAATGGAACTGGCCCCTGGAAGTCATCCTTCCACAAGGACAGCAGCATATGTAGAAGCCTTCGAGCGTGCCCTCGCTCCAGCCTGTGCTGTGTTGGGGGCCCTAAGATGGGGATCTGGTCTGCAACTATAGGGAAGAAAGGGAGGATAAGTTTTAAATGGAGGCAGAAGAGCATGTCCTATGCTCCCAACCTTGCTTGTACCCAACCTTGGAGTTTGGGGAATGGAGCTTGAGGGTCTTGGTGAAAAAGGGACCATACCTAGAAGGGAAGCCAACTCTACAGAGCACTTGGCCAGATGCTGCTCAGCAGTTGGGCACAGGAACTATGGGGGGAAAAGAAGACATGAGCAAGCCTCATTCTTACTGCTCTGAGGACTGGTCCTGAGCCAATGTGGCTCATGCCACATCTCACCTGGCGGCATCGCAGTGACTGGCCCAGCTGGTTTAGGAGCTGTTCCAGATGCTCTGGGGAAACTCCTTCCTCAGGGTCTCGAGGCCCGGCAGCCAGGGAGAGCACATCCTGTAGAGAGCAGTGATGAAACTTCATGCCAGAATGCCAGAAACTTGGTTGGGGATGGGAACCAGCCAATGGAGAGAGGCAGAAGGAAAACAGAGCCCAAGGGAGTGAAGCAACTGGGCCGAGGTGCTCTTATGGCTGAGGCTCAGGCAGTGCAGCACAGCTAGGATAAGCAGTTATATGGACAATCCAGAGGGAAGCAGATGGAGTGGTAAGCCCATAGACTGTGTGCCACCAGATGTAACAACTGTGACAAAACTACATAACCAATTCCCAGAGGTATCTTAAAATACTTCGGGAAAATGTCCTATCTAGAGTCTGAATACTTCCCTCTCATGTTCCTCTGAGATCTCGAAATAGAAATCCTCAGCATATTGAGAAGTAGTCTAGCGTGATACCTTTTTCTCTCCTTCCTACAGTCCCCATCTATGGGCACTGCTTCCTAGTTTCTATTTATTTTAAGACCACTACTTTGTTTGGAGCAGGGCCAGATAGTATTTTAGCTCTTGAGAGTCACAAGGCCTAAATATTGCTCCAACTATTCATCTCTGCTTTGGTAGCACAAAAACAGCCACAGAGGATTTTTAAAYAAATGGATCAATAAAACTTTATGTATAAAAACAAATAGCATTCCAAGTTCAAGGTCAGCCTGGTCTACAGAGTGAGTTCCAGGACAACCAGGGCTACACAGAGAAACTCTGTCTTGAAAAACCAACCAACCAACCAACCAACCAACCAACCAACCAGCCAGCCAGCCAGGCAGCCAGCAGCCTCATTTTGGATCATGGCTGTTTGCTGACTCTTGCTCTATAAAAGTAGTCTCTCTCTCTAGATACAAAGTGCTAATATATGTAGAGTTCACACTATCTCCTTTTATAAGTTATTTTAAGAAAGTCTCATTTAAGTTGCCCAGACAGGCCTGTGATCCTCCTGCCTTGGCCTCCAGAATAACTGGGAATCCAGGCCTGTACCCAATGGAGGCCCAGCTTTTATTTATTTCTTAATCATATTAGAACTTGTGACTAGCATTATCTCATGGACAAATAGTACAGAAACCATGTCCAGATATTGACTGCCCCTCAAAAACTTCTCCACTATGCAGCTATTCACTACCATGTGTAAAAGATGCATTTAGTCAAAAAGTTTAGCTCTGGCCTGTTGTGGTAACATATACCTTTAATCCTAGTTCTTGGGAGGCAAAGGCTGGTGGATCTCTCTGAGCTTGAGGTCAGCCTGGTGTACACAGTTCTAGGCCAGCCAGACTTATATAATGGGACCCTGACTCAAAAATAAACAAAAAACCCCCAACCTTTAGATAAGCTTTTTGGATGATTCTAGAACAAAGGACTTAGGAAAACCATTCAATTCAGCTCTGTTCTATGTGATCCCATTCAGTAAAGGAAGAAACAAACCAGCCAGACAACACACAAAGCTTCTATACAAATCCTGAAGCCAATGTGAAAAGAAGCAAGCAGCAGGGAGAGGGAGTGGGAAAGCCAAGGGAGTAGGGTAGCTGTGTACTTTTATCTCGGAGATGAGGTGGGAGGGGAGGGGAGCATGGTGCTCACAGGCTCGGGAGCAGCCCCTCCGCTCCACCCGGGCAGTTGGCTCAGGACCCTGGGCTCGTAGCATGCGACTCACGGCTGCTTTCACCTCCCTTCTAATCAGCGCTGCCAGGCAGAGGGAAAACAAGAATGGAGTCATTGGAATGTTTCCCTACCCGGGCCTGTCATGACAACCCACACCTTTTCACTCGTTTTAAGTGGCTCACCTAATCTCCCACAAATTGTTCAATACCCTGCCTGTCCATCTTTAAAAACTTGGTTCGGTCACTCCTTTCCTAGACCTCACCTGTAATGTTGGCTGACAACCAAGAGCAGGCTTTCTCTGTTGCAAGCCCCACAGCAATGTTCTCTGCACTGCTTAGAACCTGTGGCACAGAAGGACTGCTGAGTCAGGGACTTGGGAAGGCAGGTAGTACAACGTTGGATTCTACAGTCCAGGGCCCACCCTACAACAGCCTCACACAGGTGCACGTGTACACATATGTGAACATGCACGCCTGTCTACTGGCCTGCTAACTGCAGGCTTCCTTCGTACGTACAGCAGCTGGGGTCTCCTCTGGTAACAGTGCTCGCACAGCGGTGGGGCTCTTCCTTTGGCAGAACCTAAAAAAAGACAGAAGGGGAGTCAATGTCTGGATATGTAGACTGACTCACAAAAGTAAATTCTCAAGTGCAGTAGGCCTATGGACTAAAAATTCTAACTCGGAAGTACTGTCCATTCTCTTGCCCCACCACATAATGCTGAAGAAGAAGTGCTGGAGGTGTAGTAGTACCCACCCATTAGCCTTATATTACAGACTTCCAATTCAATATCTGGACTCCATGCCCAAAGACATAATCCTTCAGAAAAGGGGAACAGAGCAAAAAAGGAGAGGAAGGAACAGAAATGGAGCAAATGGGATGTGAAAGAGACAAAAAAGAATAGGAAAAAATCAAAAGGAAGCTGTGTGTGCTGGTTCATGTATGTAATCTCAGCACCTGGAAGTTCGAAGTCAGCCTAGACTAGAGGGGAACCTAGTCTTAACCAAAATTTAAGAAAACCAAGAGGAGACTTCAGGAAATGAAAAGGCTCAAATAGATCGACAGTTCTTACTCCCGCCCCTGGGTCAACGCTTGGGCCCCATGGGGGCAGAGTTGAGAACACAAGGATTCCAGTAGCTGTGCTGGGTCTCCCCCTTCCTGTCCCTGTGTCACCAGCTGCTCCTGAAGAAGTGACTCTGCTTGATGCACCAAATCTGCTACCAGTGTCGCCCTGTAGCCGGGAGAGCAAGGTTTGGGGCATTAGGAGAGTCAAGGGGAAAGGGCTGCAAATGGAAGGACATTTGGTCAGAAAGTCCTTCGAAGGGTGTGAGAAATTTCAGCCTCCCTGCCTCCCCTGGGTGACTTTGTTTAGTTTGACAACAGGTTAAAGTTTAAAGGGGAAAAACTGAAGGAGGCTGAGACTAGAATTCTTACTCCACTCTTACTTGATGTGTTTGACACAGTTTGATCCAATTCTTTCTGCCACAAATTCTACAGTCCTGCGCAGGGAGGGTGGCTGGTTGTGGAAAAAGGCCTCGGCAAGTTGAGCCTGGTAGGAATTGGAGGCAGGTGTAGTAGAACCATGAGGGCTCCCTTCTGCCTCCCTCACCAACTGCCTCCATTTCCCTAGCCTTTGCCCTTACCTGCAACCCCTGGCTGGTCTTGAGAGGCAGGGTCCCCAGGCTGGTGGTGGTAGTGGGAGTGATTTTCCTTACAAAGCCTCCACTCCGCCCACTGCTTCCTGAAACCCAGGAAGCAAGCAGTTTCCGGAGCTCTCCTGTAGAGGAGTTGAAGTTCTTACTTCCAAAATTATCTCCCCTTCCTCCCCTGAACATCATGACCTTTGTGGAGCAAAGAAGATGAGGTACCCAGAGAGCCCAAAGACAGAAGAGTATGCTGAGCAGTCAGGTCCTTTTGGGTATCCATGACAGAACAAGCCAAGGACCATAAGGGGAGACAGATGCTTACCAATGTAGGGGCAGCAAGTATATAAGAGCTGCTGGTCCACAACAGGTACACTGTCCTGCAGGAGAATAGGCCAAGGTTAGAAGAGGAAGGCAGGCAGTCTCCCTTCCCTCCTGAATGCGCAGAAATAGAAGTCAAGAAGATGAATCATCAAGTCTTTCCTAGCTTGTCTTCTGCTGGGTCTTTATTTATTCAGCTCGTTTATCTGGTCTGACACTCACCAAACTATGCTCTGAAGCAGTTGTATCCACCTCAAAGGCATCTACTGGACCATCTTCTAGAAAGAACAAGTCCTCAGGAACTGTAGGTATCTGGTAAGAGAGGAAGGTAGAACACTATTGGTACTCTAAAATTTGCCATAGTTTCTAAATCTATTGGGGCCCTGGGTCAAGCAAATTGTCTTCTGAAGCCATAGCAATACCCACCCCACTCAGAAACTTCCTCTTCTGTCCAAACCTTCCTCAGACTTTAAAGCACTGTGGCCTGCCATGCCAGCCACCCACCACTCTAGCTAGGCTATCCATCTGCCTACCTGGAAAAGCCAGCCCAGGACAGCAAGCAGCAGCAGCTTGTTCAGGAAGCACATCTCTCCTTCATTCTCTTTTGATAAGACCAAGCTCCTAAAAGGTAAATGGAGGATGTGAGCAGACTTGTGCCAAGGACAGAAGGCACAAATAAAAGCTATTACTAGGAAGGGAATTCTCAAAAGCAGACCTAAATCACACTACTGTTGGAAAGACCACCAGGACCTCAGTGAGACGTGCACCTTACATCCTTCCTGGCTAGGCCATACAATAAAGGGGAGTACCATGGGAATGGAAGACAGTTGTCACAGTTCTGCCTCTCCTGAGGCTGTCATAGCTGTGGAACCACACAGAAAGCAGAGACTTCTAGGCCCACCTAACAAATAGCAAGACTACAAATAAGTCATGTTCTACTCACCGATGTAAGTGCAGCAGGAGAGTAAAGACACTCCGGTAATAGTCCAGCAAGGGGACAATGTGGTCGGCAAAAGAGAGGAATTCCACCAGCCAGGGCACAGTGAGCACTGCCCGACGGGCCCACAACCCCTGCTGCAGCAGAGCCCGTATATCCAGAACAGGAGGGACCTGGGAAAGCCAGGATTCTATCAATGAGCAGGCCCTTAAAAGGGGCTGGCTGATACCCTCTAACCTGCCAGGATACTAGATTAGCCAAGGAAACCAGTCAGCCTCCACATTTTTCTCATCTACCCAACTCTTCCTTACCCAGATCTTCCACATGCTCACCTGGCTCCTGAGGGCCAGAATAGAGTCCTGAAGCTCACGGGTCGGGGGTGGTTCATGTCCCCGGTATGGCAGGAAAGCCACAAAGCCCAGAAATTTAGCCAAAAGTCTAAGACTAAGAAGCACTACAGCAAATTGCCTCCGTTCACCCTGCATGAAAGTGAAACAATGTCCTTTTCATAAGTCTTCTGGACACATCCTTTTCCCCCTAGATCAGACCCCATTATCTCCCTCCCTCTGTTTTCTAACCTGCCAGTCCACGTCTGACTCCCCATCTTCATCACCAGGCTCATGCTGAGGCAGGCGAAGGTCATTTAGCTCCCGGATCTTTAAACTTAAACTATCCATGAGATGCTGATTAAAATGGAAGCTTGAGTGGAAAAAGAGCAAAAGACAAAACAAAGGCACTGAGATAGGGGAAAAAGAGCCAGTGTTTAGAGGAGATGCCCTAGACCAGAAGACTCCCAAGAGGGATGAAGCTAAAGGACAATGAAATTACCTATGTGGGCAAAAGAATGAGACGGAAGAGAAACTATAAATGGGAGGAGCCAGAAATAACTTCCAGGCATGTCCAACCTGAGGCTCAGACAAAGGAGAATGGTTTGCCCATTGGGGAAAGCAAACCTATCTTGGCCTCTTTTTCTCTCCCTGTAAGATACAGGAGCCCCTTACCTGCTGGCACTCATGATGAAATCCCTGAAGAAGCCTTGACAGCCTGGGAAGGTGGGAGGCGGGCAGGGTCCTCCGCTGCTCTGAGGGGCTATAAGCCGTTCCTGGAGCTGCCGCAGCCGCCCTAGCTTGTCAGCTCCTAGCATATTCAGTACRTCTGGAGCTTCACCCAGAACAGATCCCCCAGCACCGCTGGGGCTCTGACACATCTGAGATGTCCAAAGGGAGGGGAGAGATGAAAAACCCATAAGACAAAGACTAACAAAATACTGAGAAAGTGGGCTTGGGACATAGCTTAGTGGAGAACGCTTGCCCAGCATGAGCAAGACCCTGGGTCTGAAAGCAATGAGCACTCCAGAGGGTTTGCCTTCTGACTCGGAAGATGGCGAGAGGAAGGCTGCAAGGTAAGCACTGTGCCTCAGGTCACTAGAACAGGGTTTGAAGATACCCTGACTACTAAGCTCTCTTTGTACCATAGTGCAAGTCAAGGCACGGATGGTGAAGGCTGAGCGAGGGATGGAGTCCAGGGCAGGTTGGAGAAGTCAGAGACACTTGCCCACCAAGTTTGAACTACCTCCCAAAGAGAAGGCATTTTTACATTTGTAGCCAGAATCTACTAGGTTGTCTGTCTGACCCAGAGCGCCAGCCTGCATTTAGCTGCCCACATCTTTTGGTGACTACAGCAGTTAATACCTGGAGAAGCTGTTTTTGGAAAAGGCGGACAAAGTGGCTGTGGCTGCAGGCTGCTGAAAGTTGACCCATCATGGCYCTGAGGAGAAAGAGTTAGACAGTGTGGGAAGGAGACAAGTGATGTATTCTAGCTGTTTACCAAAGATGTGAACAACCCTTTGCCAGGAAGCCCACACAGAAGGTAAGAAATGTTTCCTTCACCACCAAGATTCCTCCAGAGTAGACAGATTTAACCCACTAAGAAATGCCCTCTCAGATCTTCAGGTCATGCTCACTGCCAGTGAATGTCATGATCAATGTAAGAGGGAGATAAGGTCAGGAAACTTGATTGACAGCCCGGTTATCGACCTATGCAGTTTGATCTATGAGCTTTGTCCTTTCCCAAGCTTTTGCCATTACAGAACAAGTACAGGGTATTACTGGGATTGAGAAGCTAGAAAGATAAATCCCTTTTGATCTAGCTTGAGTTACCAATAACTAGAGACTGAGGAAGAGATAGGTGGAAGGAGAGAAACCCTCTCCAACAAACACCCTAAATATTCCTGGGTTGCTGCTGCTCAATGCCAGAGCAAGGACAGCACTGAGCAGGGCAGAGCACCCACCTGATCCTGCTACCCAAGCCCTTCTCAAAATCCCAGCTCGGTTCCTCATGGTGATCTTCCCACTCTCGAAGTACCTCATAGAACACATCCCTGAAAGATATGGAAGCTTGGTCAGTTGACGCTCAGTTGCCTACACCCTCTTCCCAGAGCACGTTCCCTTGCTTGGAAGGTTTAAGCTACGCCTGCCCACGGTGCCAGTCTTTAACACCCGTAGCTCTCTATGATGGTAATGTTACAGACCCAGCACCAGCACATCACAGGCATCTGTGGACAGGGAAAGCTGACCCTAAGATGGCTGGCTAACTCAGGGAYTCAGGTCTGTGGACATGGAACAGAAGGACGCCAACGGGCTTCATGATGACTGCAATGAAGAGTCTGATCAGCAGTAACGACCACTGTCAGTCCTAACTGCTAATTCTAGGAAAGGAGATAAGTGTTTATGCCCTCCTCATCAGGTCCCCTTTCTTTTCACCTCTGTTTTTTAAAAGTATGAAAGGCTCGATCACTGGAGAAGTTGGCACGATTGTCAGTTTCTGGCTGAAAGGAGACGGCTTGAGCAGAGGGTGGTATCATGAGGGAGACCTAAAACATGGCAACAGCATTAGAAAAAAGGCCTGCTGGGTCATGTTTAGAGACTCACTGCTCAGTCTTGCCCAGTGTTAGCCCACCTGACAGCACCATGAAAACTGTCGGAATCTGCACGACATCTAGGCTGCTTAGTTCCTAAGTGAGGGTAACTACCTTGGCAACACTGCCTTCATAAGCAGCTCGAAGGCGGCCTTGCAGGGCTGGAGAGAAGCACAGCAGCCGCTCATTCTCAGCCAGCAGCTTTAAAGTCCCTTTATCCAGGTAGGAGAGAACCCTGCAAAGACAGGTACACACATGACTGAAACTGGCACGCAGGCTGCAAACAGAAAGTACATCTGAGGCATAAGACAGATGTTTAGAGCCGGGCAGTGGTGGCGCACCCCTCTAATCCCAGCACTTGGGAGGCAGAGGCAGGCGGATTTCTGAGTTCGAGGCCAGCCTGGTCTACAGAGTGAGTTCCAGGACAGCCAGGGCTA
>BDUI01001460.1:119472-140937 GCA_002335545.1 Apodemus speciosus
CCCCCCTTGTGGTTTTTTTCACCCTCAAACTTCTAACCTTCGCGCACTCTACTGTGGGGCACCCAGCTCTGCTTTAGCGAATATCTTGCAAAAAGGACCGATTCTCACCCTGCAGAGCCGGGAGGAACGGTGCCTACGGGAGGGAACTCCTCCAAGTTGCTGAGGTTTGGCGGATCAGAGAGCGACAGTCTGGGGCTGCCAGGGCTGCCTGAGCCCTTAGGCTTCCGGCCTCCGGCCCAAGGCGGGCTCTCGCCGCTGGCCCCGTCCTCCGGGGCACCGGAGCCCCGACCACCTCGTTCGCGGGACGGCCCAGGTCCCGGACCCCGCCTGCGGCCCGTGCGGCGGGCCAGAGGTGCCTCGGCGGCAGTGCTGAGGGGCTCGGCTGCAGGGAAAAGCTGGCTGCGCGCCCCACGGCCACCCCGTGGCGGGGCCCCCTGCCTCGCTGGCAAGGCTGCCGAGGCGCCTGGGGTCTTGGCGGGGGTGGAGGGGCCCTGCGGGAGGACCCGGCTGCTCTGCTCCCTCAGGAAGTTCAGCAGGAACGGCACGAATTCCTTCCGCAGAGGCCGAAGTGCGCTCAGAGCAGCCACCTCGGAGCTATCCTGAGGAAGAAGCAGAGGTCGCGGGGCGAGAGGGTCAGCTGACAGCGCGGGCGCCACCGGCTAAGGCCGCCGGGTGGGCGGCCCGGCAGCGGCGCGCAGAGGAGCGCCCTGAGCGCGGGCCGTCCGCCAGGGCAGGCTGGGAGAAGGGACTGAAGCATCATCCCCCGCGGGAAGCACATTCCAGGCAGGCTTGAGGGCGTGTCCGCACTGTTACCTCCGAACTCGGGGTGCTGCGCGCGATCCACCGCACGGCGGCTGCGACCGGCACCTCTTCGCGCAGCAGCGACTCTAAAACGGCCGCCATCCCTGTCCAGGCGCTCTGAGGCTCTTGCGCAGGCGCACACGGTCCACAGGCGGCTGGGAGGGGCGGAGCCGGCGGCCCGAGCGACCGTTGGACGACGGGGCGGGTCCTTGCGGGGTGGGGCTCCGGCGGCCCGGGAAGATCTGCCCTGCCTGCCTGGCCTGCAGGGAGCCGAGGCGCCTTTCCCTGACTGCCTGGCCTGGAGCAATGTGATAAGATGGAACTACTGCGAGCTCTATGGAGACCCGGGTCCGAAAGAGACGCCAGACAGGAAAAGTGTCCAACTCTAAAAGAAACCAGCCTATCAGACCAGACATCTGCCATGCGCACAGCCTCAGATCGACTGTAGAGCTTTTTGAGTCACTCCCTCCTCAAAATAAAGTGAGTAACCTTGTGTTTTGACCTTTCTCTGTATAGCCTGGTCACTCTGTAGACCAGGCTGGCTTCGAATTCATAGATTAGCTTGCTGGGATTAAAGGGGTGCGCCCGGCCTACTTGCCCCCCCCCCCAACACACAACAACACTCAAAGGCTAACTTTTTACCATTCGCCAATCTTTCCATCAACTGACAATTGAGGACAGAGTTCCTGCTGAGGCATCTTATAAAACCATCAGATCACAAACCACTGAAGGATTAAAGGTCCTAAGGAACTGTCCACCAGACTTGTATTTAATCGTTTATGTATTGTATTAAAGAGGTACATTAGGAGAATATTTCAACTTCTTATATTTGAGAGGTCAGTATTCATGATCAGCTTCTGGAAGAGTAAGGCATTTCTGGACCCCCCCTACCCCCCTACACACACTGGTTGGTTAGCCCTCGGGCTACACCTCCTGTGGGTCCCTTATTTTGAAAATTATGAGAGGCTTTCAGATGTTACTCCTTGGTTAAAAAGAAAAAAAAAATCAAGATATAGCATCTAGTTGAACAGTTTCCTCCAAAGCAAAGTAGCAGTGTATTGGCCCGTGCTCCTCTCATTCAAAGGAAGACCACTTGGTGATAGGCAGTAGATGGAGCAGGGATCCCTATAGTATACCAGGGATGTTTGCTAAGGAGAAGAAAAGGGAGTTTTTCAAACTTAATTCTGTGTTGGATTTAGTGGATGCTTGCAATCCCAGTACTTGGCAGACAGAGACAGAAGAATACCAGTTTCAAAGTCAGCTTGAGCCCACATCCTCAGACCCCTGAATCCTGGTTTTCACCTAGCTTCTATTCAGTTAGCCCAAATGCCCTCCTCATGGTTGTTTATCAGTCACTTCTAATGTGCTGAATCTGTAACACTTTAGTAGTTTAGGAAATATTTTTCACATTTTGAAATCCAAACCATCACACAAATAGCACTAAAGTTTGCATGCGGACTGAATGTTTTATTACTAGATTATAAAAATAAAATACAAAATAATTTTAAAACAGAACTTAAAACACTGTACAAAGCTTTAATATGGTACAAATGGGAAAATTAAATAAATAATTACACTTTTATGTACAGATGGCCTATACAAAAAGCACTGCATGTTTTTCAATACTCCATATGCCCATGGTTGCCTGAGCAAAACACATAAAGGGAAGATGCTTGAAGGAGAAAGGATACAATGTAACACACTGAAAAGAGCTTCAAAGAGGGAAGATTCTTGAAGGAGAAAAGGATACAATGTAACACATTGAAAAGAACTCCAAGGAGCAATTTCTCATCTCATTAGGGGGACAGTAAAACATTGACTTATTTCTCTTGTTCAGTAAGAGAATTTGGGGTTGTGACTAAATTTGATAACATTTGCCAATACTAATTTATGCACTCATTATATCTAATACAAAATGAGATGTGCCTCCTTTTCTGAAAAATTTGGAATCTGTGAATAAATGGTCTGATGAAATAGATGCTATTTAGGAATGGTGTCAGAGGAGAATRAGAACTGTGCATCAGGGAGCAGCAAARTGGCTCAAGCCTGGGTCATCAGATCTCTCTACTCAACTCCTCCTATCCAACAATCCAATCTCTCACCTAAGGTTTTGTTTTTGCCTTCCTCCTCCCCCCTTATTTGAGACAGGTCTCACAGAGCCCAAGTTAGCTTCAAACTCATTATGCAGCTCATTATGCATGACTTTCAACTCCTGTTCCTGCCCTTATCTCCTAAATGTTGAGATTATAAGCATATACCACCAAGTCTAGGAAATCCAATCCAATTTCAAAGTCCTGAGTGGCCCAGTGCTATTATTTCCTTTGTCTTAAAAGAAGATCTATTTCCTACATTTTAATTTCTTAATTATCTTAGAACTAATTTCATTAATTGATTTATAGTTTAATAAAACTTTTAGCCAGGCATGGCGGCACACACCTTTTGTCTTAGCAAAGAGAGGGAGAGTGGCTGAGGCAGGCAGATCTGAAGTTTAAATTTAAGGCCAGCCTGGTCTACAGAGCAAGTTCCAGGCCAGGGCTACACAGAAAAAAACCCATCTCAAAAAACCAAGCCAAAACAAACTGTTTTGGATAAGGTTTCAAAGCTTTCCTCTCAGAAAACTCCCTAAAATAATAAATCACAGCCAAACTCTGTAGACTTGTTTACTGCTGTAAGTGAGCAAAAAATACCTGGCACATTCCAACTAGGACACAATTTTTAAGGTTTTAAATTATGTTTTAAAAAGTATCATATGGCAAGGATAGTCTACATAAAAACTTGGTTTACTAATGTCTTTAGGTGAACAATCATGTATATAATACAAAATAATTTTAAATTATTAAGAGAGAAATCTATCTCACTGTAATTCTGTTAGTCTCAGAGATCTGCCTCATTCATACTTTTGGTCTAGCAATTCTGGTTGAAGGTACCATGAGATGTGGTCAGCATGTAGTRTAGATACTATCACCTCCAATTAGAGAAGGCAGAAACTTGTTACATTGTGAAGGGCAATGAAAGGAATGCCACTTTTGTTACAGGCTCCTTAAAACCACAGATTAAGCACTGTACAGGAAAACCATCCTATCACCTTGGACTTGCCTTAGCTGTCATGGTTATTAGTACCCGTATGGGAGCAAATACTGAGATCATTACTGAGTAAATCTTTGCTATTTAGCATCTTGAGATTTTGTGAAACCAAGAGATGATCTTGTCACTAATTTTCTGATGCAAATCCTCTCACAAGAGGAAGAACTTACCTGAAAACCTATATATTTTACTCATCTCCTCTAAGTGAATAGGGTTTCTTGTTCCACACTTGGGAGTTACCTAGGAATTTTCCAATTCCTGCAGTTCTGGAAAACAATGTTGCATAAAAAGATCCTTAAGGCTCCAAGATTGTGTTAAGTTTCTGGAGAAATGGCCAAAATAAGGCAAATACTCAATAATATGAGGAGTTTGCACTTTACTTACATATTCTCAGAGTGCACACTAGAGTTCTGTAAAGTTTTGGTGATGACAGAAAGTGGGGCATGCTTACCAGACACCTCCCACTGTCTTAGTTGTGGAACTGCCTCTAGTTTCCTTCTCTAAGTTAAGGTCTAATATGCACCACAGTGGCTTCTGAGTTGGGACTATAAGTACTRTTGGCATGTAAGGATCACCAGAGTTGTTACATGCTGTAGTCCTATAATGCATTAGGATTAGAACATAAATAGCTATTCTGCAAATATGTTGTCTATAGAACCAAATTCAAGAAATTTAAGCATACAGTTGGTTACAAATACCCTATTACCTCAGTGACAAAGGTGGTAAATGACCTCTCCCMAGAAACAATATTCCAAAGCCATAAATAGACACATTGTAAAAAAGTGAATGCAGACCATGAACATGACAGAAGTAATTCCTAAAGACATGCCATGACAGATACAAACAAAAGAGAAAGGTGCACTCAACATATAATATATACATACATGTATGAAAACTTAAAAAAATAACTAAAAAATAATGTTTTGTTTTGCTTTGTTTTGTTGGGAGAGGGTCCCACACTACAGCCCAGGTGGACTTGAAATCACTATGAAGAGGAGGCTGGTTTCAGATTCTCTTCCATCTTCCCACCTCTGTCCCTCAAGTACTGGTTAGAAACATAAGCCATCATACCTAGCTAACAAGTTTTTAAAATATGAGAAACTTTATTTCCAAGGCTAAATATAGATTATCTATAAATATATTTTAAGATAGCATTTTCATGATGCATTTTTTTCCCTTAAGCCACTAAATTGTGGATCCTGTTTCTCCTATCACCAATTCCTAATGTTAGATTAGAATTGTAAAATTTTCTGCCCTTGAGGAAAAGGCACCTGTTTGTCAAGGTTATTGGGTATAAAAAAATCTCATTATTACTTAGCTATGTCTAGGTTTATAAAACATGCATCAACATATACCTTTTTCTTTGTACAATGGATGCAATCACAGAAACAGCAGCCTAGGAATCTGTGACTGAGTAGTAGTCTCTGGTACCTGATGCAGCCCCACAAGTTCCCACAGTGGCCAGGAGTAAAATAGACAGAGGCCCTGCATGTGTAGAACACCACATCAGCATATAGTGGTTTAGTGTGCTAGAGCAAAAAATGTATAGGGGATAATGACAACAATGAGTCTTTGACCATTTTATTACTATTATTTTAGGCCTTGATTATCTTGTTGCAACTTTTACAGTCATTGCAAAGCATGCAACTAAAGAACTAAAGGTGGCTGTGCTCCCATTTGCAAGGCCAGCTTGTGTACTAGAGCTGAAGATAAGTGCCTGGATGTTTCATTGGAAGGTGACTTAAAATGTCTGTCTTAATGTTGAATCAGATAGGATCCAATTCCCTCCGGTTTTCACCATCAGATATCTTTAGGTTATGCAAAATTACAAGGTATGATTTTCATATTTCAAGCAATTCACAAAGCCTACAGGTCAGTAGTATAATTTGGGGGCAACATTACTTAAAATTAGAAATAAGTGTTCATTCTTTGCTCCACTGAAATAATCACAGGAACTAAATAAGGTAAGGACAGGCTTGAGTTAATAACCTGTGCAGATAGGAGCCAGGAGGTACTTGTTTCCCAAAAGATCATTTCTGTCATACCCTACTTGTATTATGGCTACAGTCATGTTCTTCACCTTATTTGGATGATTTGTGACTGAAATCTGGAATATACCATCAATAAAAAYCTCAAAATAAAGAACTGAAAATCCAAACCAAAACAAAAGCTTGATTCTCTCGATCATACTCCTGAGCCAAGAGTTGGCATAAGACTGCCAACTTTTATTTTTAACCTGAAAAAAATATAACATCTAAAAGCACAAAGTATGTTTTTTATAATCTTTTGTTTGTTTGCTTCTTCAAGACAGGGTTTCTCTGTGTAGCCCTGGCTGTGCTGGAACTCACTCTGTAGACCAGGTTGACCTCAAACTCCGAAATCCGCCTGCCCCTTCCTCCAGAGTGCTGGGATCAAAGTGTGTGCCATCGCACCCAGTTCTACTTTTTATTCTCTGTATCAGGACAGCATTTAATAAATGTAACTATTGATACATAAGATGTAATTAATAAGTCCATTTCCTTTTCTTCAGAGCAGAAACATCTTTGGTTGGCTCTTTCCCCTCCATACAAAAGAAAACATTCTCACATAATGAGGCCTTTTGTCTCTGGATTTTGGTGAGTTTGTTAACATGTAGAAAAGGAGGCAACACACTGAAAGGCAAGGGAAAGTAAGCCCAGACAGAAAACATCTTGTGTCAGCTTGACGGCCAGCAGAGAAATTCACAAAGAAAGGGCTGGGCCCTGTCAGCTTTCCCAGTTACTGTTAGCACATTTCTGACTAGCGAGGACAGTGAGAGAGCCGGCTCCTTTAGCATCATTTAGCTAATGGAACAGAAAGATAATTTCAGTTACCCTACATCCCATCCCCAGTCCTCTTCAAAAGAGTGACATGAAAGAGGCAACTTTCAGGAAATGTTTTAAAAAACAGTTGATRCCAGCTGTATAATTATAATGCCCATCTATCCACTCTAACTATGAGGACAGAACTGTGTGACTAACATGAATAATCTTTGAGCCTGTATTACAAGCATATCCTGCTAAAATTTTCCCCTATTAAAATATTTTTTAAATGAAAATTAAGTACCTTACACCTTGGCTTGGTAAAGGCTGCCAGCTGCTGCGCTATGCACCTGGAAGGCAGGACGACTCTTAGGTATCACATGCCAAGAACATGTTTTCAGAAAATGAAGACAGGCAATGCCCAAGTGTACACGAGGCACACAATAGAAAAGGAATTTTATCATCTATAATCTTGAAATTACAAATGCAGAATGAGAAAAAGTGGATTTATATAAGCATATGTCTCTATATTTATAAATATTTATATAATTTACCATGAAAGACATGCAAGCAGTACTGTAGCAACTGTTGTACAGTATAATACACAGGGTCAGTCTGCAGTGTTACAGCTGTACTCGATGAGCAACAATGTGCCTTACCCACTGCACTGCTCCCCAGTGCCCGAACCTGGAAAGAAATTAAGATTCCACACTGTGCCACATTTCTCATGGGAGACCTCAGGTCTCAATGTAGTGTCCCAAGTTTGGAAACGCTCAACACAGAACAAGCTGAGTTAGTGCAATGCCAGGGCCGCTGGGATGCGCACTGGGATATGCTCACTTAGTGAAGAAWCATGTTTCTTTTTTCACCCCCCACTCCTCCTGAAATTCAACTTGTTTTAGGTTTGGCAGCAATACAAAGTCAAGAAGTAGATGTTTTTTACAAGGCAGATTTCAACAGCAGGCAGATCAATTTCCCTGACCTCAATAAGGTTTTTTATACACCCACAGGGCATCAAATAGGCCACTTAAAAAGTCTGGTGTCTTTAATTTGCCTGATTTCTGCTAGCAGGAGAGTGAGATTAGAATAAATATGCTCCATCCTTACAACTTTATAAACTGAAATTTAGATGTCAATGGCAGCTATACACAAGAGCTCAGTGAGTGAGCTTCTTCCCCTTGGACTGTGCTGGACTGAAGTGTCCTGTGCAGAGGCCTGGACTCTCGGTGTGCCTCCTCCCTGCCCTAGAAATGATACTCTCGTCTTCTTATGAATGTGGAAATCAGGCTAAGAAGCCCAAGCATTCAACAACACAAGAACCAGGTAATAAAAACATTGAAAGAAAACTAGTCTAAATCTATTTCCCAGATATTCATTCCTTATTGGCTAAATGTATAGAATACAAAATCTGATTGTTTAAGCCTCAGCATAACATATTTTCTTTCTAAATCTCTAAAAGTATAAGCCACATTCTGAAATGTTGTTCTTTCCTATGTCACCCTGAAGGCTAACACTAAAAAGAACCCAGGAACGCTGTCTCCTCCACAGCCTCCAGCRAGGAGGAGGTGTAGTCAGGGGGGAGGGACACTTACACATTTGAAAGCTATTGTCCCACTCTCTGTTCCTCTCCAAGCACACCTGCCCAAAATAGATCTAGCTAGATATTTCCTTTTTGAGATAAAAATATAGGAGTTAAGAATAAGAACTATCGCTCAAAGGAAAATAGCAAGGTTTGACTAAATAAAGGTAATTGGATTTTAGAGTGTTATCGTGTGCTGATGAAACACAAATTTGGGTGTATTGTTAAAATAAGAGGTAAAAACATTAACTTTAAAAAATCTAAAATCCAGGAAAGATACTAGGCATGAGTGGAAAGAAAGGTGTAGAGTCACTAAATAAACACACAAACCAAATATACCCAGGTAATGCTTTCCTGGCAACAGGCTTCTTATATTTGAATTGTCTGCGCAATGACTCTCCAAGGTTAGGAAGTTTTAAATAAAAAATATCAAACACTTTTGCTATATACTTTTGAGTAAAGGATTAACAAATTAGGCAAAATCACTTAAAATCCCATTCTATTTCCTATCCTCAATTTTTTGTTTCAAAGGCAGCTATAAACAAGAGCTCGGTTAGTTTCTTCCCCTAGACATTGCTGAACTGAAGCTTCCTATGCAAAGGCATTGACCCTCGATGCACCTCCTACCTGCCCTAGCTAATTATACTTATGTCTTGTTATAAATAACTGATCATGTTACTTTCTTTTGTAAGAGAAGATCAACACTGATTGTTTGAAACAGACAGTACAGGGACACACATGCATCAGGTCTAGGAGGAAGATATCACACCTTTCCCAGAGATGCAGCCTGCTCACTCCCTATCTGCTGAGTTTACTGGCTGGCTTACTCTTCCCTGGGGGCGTCTTAGAGCTGGTTGAGTGGTGGTGGAGGCTGCCAGATCCTTTTGGGCCATTCTTGCTGGGTTTGCAATGCTCCTGCTGGCAGGACCTCCTGGAGGATGATGATCCTGAGTGGCTAGGGGGTGACTTGCTTCTCCCCAGATGTGGGGAAGAACTCCTCTGGTCATGGTGGGGCCGTCCAGCCCTAGATGGTGAGGAACTAGATGTTCGAGGCAAGGACGAGCTTCGAGGAGAGGCACTGGGACTCCTTCGAGGTACAACTGGACTCTTGGGTGGTGTTTTTGGATTGTGAGGAGATCCTGGGCTCTTGCATTGGGTAGTACTCCGGGATTTCTGAGATCCATTTTGAAGAATTTGGGCCAGGCGAGAGAAAAGGTCTGAGTCAGAGTTACTACTCCCTAGAACTTTATATCTGCGTAGCCTTAAAAGAATAGAGAAGAATTAATTTTTTCGAAAACAGGATATCAAAAATTCATTTTGTGTTTTAAAAAAAATCACAGTATTCCAAATCATGATATGTATGAAGTATGTCAATACCAAAAAAAATGCACTAAAAGTATATTGAGTTACTCTTTCACATACAAGCTGCGTTTGACATCTGCTATGTCTCTGGCCTTTTAGTTTCTGATGTGTCCTTTGACAAGTCTTCCTGTGCAGCCACACTGGGCATCGAGAACTCAGCATGTGACCCAGGCTAGGCCTGCTTCAGTTTCCYGGGTATTGGGATTATAGGTATATATAATCATTCCTGGCCAAAGATACCTTGTTCGTGTGTTTTTAAAAATTCCAATAGGGGCCTCAAAGATGGCTCAGTGGGAAAAGACTTGCAACGATAGCCTGGTGACTTGAATTTGATCCCTGGATCCCACGTAAAGGTGGAAAGAGAACCAATTCAACAATGTTGTCCCCCCACTCCACATGTGCACCATGCACACCCCATCATGCAATACGCTCGCATCCCGCAGGTTGACTAGTCATTCTCTTGCTTCAGAACCACCATATCTAACAGTAATCAAGCTTTTGTTGTTTCTTTTAAATAGTTTTCTGAGACAGGCTTTCTCTGTGTAGCTTAGATCATTTGGAACTTACTGTATAGGTCATTATTGCCTTGAACTTGTGATTGTTCTGCCTCAGTCTCCCAAGTGCTGGCTGGCTTTATAATCAATTTATATAGTAGTATGGGTTGACTCTGGACCATCTTCATTATTTAATCAAGCACATGGAACTTTAATCTGACTGATTTAAACTTCTTTGGGATGTGATCAGATTAGGTAAGATCATTGGGAATGAGCCTCTGTGGTTAATTTCTGGTGGCTCTGTAGGTCAAGGGAAGGAGACTGACATATGCAGAGATGCAGAGGTGCCCAAGCCACCATGTGGAGGACTAAGCGACGGAGGCACTCGCCATGGCCTTGGGCCATGCTACTTGGAATTCCCATTCTCCTTATAAATGAGCCTGTCTCTGGTAAATACTGTAAGAACAATAAGCTGACTAAAATGTAAAAATTTAAATAAAGAATATGTGTGTTATGGACTTWTTCTTTGTACCAGAAACCTACCCCACCTAGAAAACAACTGCATTAGAAGAGTCAAATGCAATTATTTAGAAATTTGAAGTCCATTAAAAGCTTGCAAGACACACAGGAAAACTTGGGCATAAACTGCAGTTAATTTTGGTCAGTTTCAGATTTTAGCAAGGCAGTTGTTASCCATCTCTACCTTCAGTTCTGTGGCAGTCAACTGTGTACTAGCTTCTAAAGCAGTTACAGGAATCAGGGTAGGCAGCCCCCACCCCACCCCTGCCCAGTCCTCAGGCTGTAACAGGCTAGGGAGCTGAGAGTACAGTGCTTCCTGAGGACCAGAGTTTAGCACTCAGCACTCACACTGGGCAGCTCATGACCAGTGGACCTCCAGCTATAGGAGATCCAACACACTCTCTCTCTTGGCCTCCAAGGGCACCTGCACACACACACACACACACACACACACACACACACACACACACACACACACACACCACACTTGCTTCCCCAACTGAAAATAAAAATCTTTGGGAAAAAAATAAATCTGTTTGGAGACTGTACTTTTGTTGCTTTTTTTGTAGCCCTCTCTCGCCAAAGGCCTTGTTCATCTAAGGACAGCTATGAATGAGGCTAGCGTACCTGCTGAGGACACCAGCAGACACAATGTCAACAGGCTGATGCCTATGAGCTTGAATTTGCTGAATAATAAATTCTCAGTAAAAATAAGTTGTTAAACTTGTGTCACTTCAAACTGGGGAAGCTAATTTTCTCAGATGCCTTGGGAGTATTCAACATTCATTATATTTTATGAGAAAAAGAAATTAGCTAGCCTGTATACAAAGCTGAATAAAATAAATCAACCAATAACAAGAGCTATAAATTTACATTCTGCTCCAGTTAGTACTATTCCACTAAACTCCATATTTCTTCTGAGTAAGTGGATTAATGTATAATCTTCCTCATTCTGTAAGTTCAAATGGTGATAATGATGTCTTCCTAGTGCTAAGAATTCTGTAAGTGCTGACTCTTGTGTGTATTAACCAGATCAACTATTAAGGAACTGCCTGATGATACAAATAGAAAGTGATAGGATGGGGCACTTCAGAGACTGGTACATTTTTATTTAACTTCGCTTTTTTTGCTTTTTTAATTAGGCAGGTTCATTGGGAAGCTGGTCTTGGAAGAGTTCACTGGCACCAAGGACTGAGTTCAGGGGAGTCGCGATGGGGAAGAGTGGGGGAGAGGAGAAACGGTGCTCCGTGCTCTTGCAGAGAGAAGGAAGAAGAGGAAGAAGGGGGAGGGAGGGAGAGAAAGGGGGATTGATTGATTTAGGAGGTCAATCTCATAAGGATAACTTCATAGATAATTGTCCCACTGGCTGAAATAATTCCTTTTACTCGGCTGGCTTAGGTCTGAAAAGATGACATTTTACTGTGCTCTAGAGTGCTTCATGGTGGCTTCTCACAGTAGATGGAGTGGGCAGCTATTCTCACATCTCTGCCCATTACTGCACACCCTCTTTTCAGTGACTGAAGTGACTTTTAGGAGGTACAAAGACTTAGTATTTTCTCACCCTGCCATTACTTTTTCTTTTTTCCCTTTAGAGAGCTAAATATTAAAGACTGGGTAGGATAGGCTGGAGAGATGACTCAGTGGGGAAGGGCGCTTTGCCTACAAATGCCATGATCTCAATTCAATCCCCAGGACCTACATGGTGGAAGAAAGGAACCAACTCCCTCAAGTTGACTTCTGGCTGCTACACAAGTATACTGGCGAGCGCATACACATATACACACAGACACACACAATTTTTAAAGCACATGTGAGTGGTGAGAAGCAGCAGAAAATGTTAAGATAGGAAAACTGATACTGAGTCTGAATCACAGAAAGATAAAAGACTAAGGAAGAGGGCAAGGGACTAGCACATGGATGGATGTAGGCACCACAGGAGCTGCAGAAGGAAAAGAAAGTAAAGATTACCCAAGAACAGCTGGAAACTGCCCAAATTTAATGAAGGACAAGATAACACATCCAGTAAGCTCAATGACCGCCAAGCAGAATGACTCCACAGTGACCCAATCAAACTAAGACACACAATCAAATTGTCCAGAGAGTCCTCAGAACAGCCAGAAACTAGCAACTTGTCATATACAAGGAGTCCTAGAATATTTTTCTCATCAGAAGTTCTGGAGGTCAAAAGGTTAAGGACTGAGATTTTAAAGCTCTAAGAATCCCATGTTGAGAAGTCCCCTTCAAAGATGAGGGAGAAGCCAGACGGTGGCGGCGTACGCCTGTAATCCCAGCACTTGGGAGGCAGAGGCAGGTGGATTTCTGAGTTCGAGGCCAGCCTGGTCTACAGAGTGAGTTCCAGGACAGCCAGGGCTATACAGAGAAAGCCTGTCTCCAAAAAAACCAAATCCAAAAAAACAAACAAACAAACAAACAAAAAAGATGAGGGAGATAGGTAAAAGCTGAGCTAGGGACTTGGCAGTGTAGTGAGAGGTAGAATATGTACTTACTAGCATGCTTGTGAAAGGATACAAAATACCGTTCTAACTCCAGCCTCCTAAAAAGCCCTAAACACCTCAAATTCCAGACCCTGCTCTTTGTTAGAAACTAGATAAAAAGGCCTTGAGTATGTGATCCTGGCCCCATAAGAGAAAATGAGCTAACTAGTTGCTATCTGGYTTCTATAGAAAACTGATTGGTCCTTGGAGCACGGGCTTGGATAATTTAAACTGGTTGGCTTAGAAGCTATGGAGTGGTACAAATTGATTGGCTTGCGATGTGCAGGCTTTGTTATGAACTTATAAAAGCTCTCCCGATTCTGCATTCGGGGTCCACAGTCCTCTACCCCTGCGTGGTGTAAGACTGTGAACCCCAGAGCCTCTGGAATAAAAATCCTCTTGCTGTTGCATCAAGACTGTTTCTCAAGAGTGATTGGGGTGATGCCTTCCAAGGTGTAGGGCGCTGGGGCGCCCTCGTTTTTCCGGGTCTTTCACTTGATGCCCTGGGCTCAATTCCTGTAGCACACAACCACTTATTATTACCTCTAGACGTGCTATCTACAATGCTAGATATAGTTACTGCAGACTGAAATGAGAGGACACCAGACAGTAACTTGAAGCCATACAAGAAATAAAGATCTAAATAAAGTAAATAAATACATAGTTCTTAAGGTGATTATTCTCATAGCTATTTATAAAAACATTTAATTAAAATTGAGTGTGTTTGTTGCACATCTATAACCTTGGTGGGGTTCAAGGCCAGTTTGAGCACACAAAATGAAGATGTAATCTTGTGATCTGAACAAGTACAAGAATGAGGAGGTGACTTAAAGGGGCACAGTGGCATGTCCCTGTTATTACACTCCAAAACCCCATTAGAATGCTAGAATTTGGAGACTGTCTACTCCATGTTGACCACAATGAAAACAGGCACAACTACTCAATAGGAAAAATAAAGGAATGTAAGGCTTCACCATACACACACACACACACACAAACATATAAGGACAAAGACACAATAAAGAACAAAATGATTTAAGTTGGGGCCAGCAAGATAGATCAGCAGGAAAAGTGTTTGTCAATCTGAGGCCTGAGTTGGCTCCCTGAGGGCCATAAGATGAGAACCTATTCCCACAAGCTGGCCTCTGACTCCTGCACCTACAAAGGCATGCACACAAATGTAAATAGATAGAWGATGTAAGGCCTCTATACAGCAAATGACAGAAGTCCCCTTCTTTCCAACTACCTTTAGAAGAAAGGAAATTCTGGTAGACACTAATATGAATGACCGTAAAGATTTCCTGCTAAGTAAAACAGGCCAGCTACAACAAAGCAAAGACTATATGATTCTACTTATATGAAGTGCTTATAATGATCAAAGCCATAAATTAAATCAAGTGTTGCTGGGGGCTAGAAATGGAAGTTGGTTGTTTAATGGGCTTAGTTTCAATTTTATATGATGAAGGGGGCCCTAAAGTACATAGCTGAATATGCATAGCAAAATTAGCAATATTACTTAATACTACCAAAAGGACACTTAAAATGAGTAAGATGGTGAATTTTATGTTGTTTTATTTTGCCTCAGTGGAAACAAAATGCATTGTCCTCAATAAATCTATACTGTGCCCTAAGGGTGTACTGTGGAAGGAACTGCGACCACTGCTGTCCTACGGTAAAGCACATGTGAAAACAGTTACACACTACACACATGGAGAGCACGAAGTTACCTGGCTTCTACTCCAGGCCTGACTGGTGGCTTTCCCGGTGGCGGCCGAGGCAAGAACTGAGGTGAAGCTGAGCTATTAATTTGATCTGTGCTGACCCAGGATACTGGTCTTGGAATCTTGCTCTTTCTAGACTGGGAGATGATGGGTGACAGAAAGCTATCTTCAACTGATCTACTCAGGTGGGAATCTGCTGCCAGTCTGGAAAAGGGAGCGAAGACTTCCTCCTCAGAAAAGGGAACTGGAGCAGCAGCTAGYTTCTCCTCTATCAGCTTATCAGAGGCACTTGAGAGGTCCYCCAGGAAAGACTTGAACTGCCTTTTTTCTACCAGAAGTTTGACTATTTCTGGCTGATAGGCTTTCTTCTGTAGAAGCTTCTCTTTTGCAGAAACTGTGGAGGATGATTCAAAAGTCGAGTCTATTTCTTGTGCTAAAACAGGAATCCGGCTGTGCCTGGCCACAAAGGCTGACCGGAGCATGTCCTTGCGGGTAGGAGGCCCATGCTCACTCTCTGAGACACAGTGATAGAGCTCTCCATTTCTAGGGACAACTTTCTCTCTCTTACCCTCTTGGTGCAAAAAAGTAGAGAGGTCTCCCTGACCGGGCAGGTTTTCACTCTTAACACCATCATCTTTAAATAGCTTATTTTTTTGCATTGCTATCACCTGGCCTGTCTGCCCTTCAGCATGTGGGTCAATGGCTTGTGGAGAAATCTCTGAAGTTCCAACTGCCAAAAGCTTCATTATCTCATGGTTTTTGTCCTGATTTGGCACCACACTAAAGTTCTGTGTCTTTGACACATCCAGAGGCTCTGTGGTAGCTGACCGATCCCTTTCTGCAGTGACTAGATCTCCTGGGAGAGAGACGTCAATGCAGTGCTGCTGCCCTTTACTTAACTTCTCATCCTCATTATCCGAGCCCAGAAGAATGCTTTTCTCTTCGGTTTCTCCAGGGACATTTTCAAATTCGTTCACACCTAATCTATTATGGTCAGGAGGGTTTTTTGGTCCCAAGTCTTGAGATGTGTCCCCGTCTCTCGTGTTGGGTAACATATCATGACCAGTGTGATCTATCTGAGGTCCCACGTCCACTCTGCTCCCTCCGCTAGCTACTTCTCCCTCCGTCATAACCACACCCGAGAAGTTCTCCCTTGGAGAGTACAGTTCTACAGTGGGCTCCAAGGGCTGAAGATCTTTCTTCTCTGGTTGTGGGCCATAGTGAAAGCTTCCTGAAGTGGACTGTGTTGATGCCACAGAAGGTCTAGGAATTGTAATCTGGAGAAGCAGGGAGAAAAATATAAAAAATCCAATTATGTGGGTTATCAATCAGATGCATGGTTTGAGATGTAATACTTCAGATTTCAATTTATAAGAGCAGCAAAAATGAGCTGGGCACATCCCTTTAATCCCAGCACTTGAGAGACAGAGGCAGAGTTCGAGGTCAGCCTGCTCTACAGAATGAGTTCCAAGACGGAGACACAAAGAAACCCAAATATATATATGAAAAATCTGATATGGGCCTCGAGTCAGCAAAGTTGTTTGAAATCTATTTCACTTTGTGTCAGGAACATAATTAGGTTCACAGACATGTAAATCCTGCCCTAAAATAGAGACAGGCAATCACCTCACTGACCTAGGAAGTAACTTGCAAACAGAATGGGCATGGTGCTATATAGTAATCCCAGCTCATGGGTGGGCGAGGCTCAAAGAATTTGAATTCCAACCAGCCTAAGCTGTGCTGTAAGATTTTGTTAAAATAAAAATAGGCCAGGCGGTGGTGGCACATGCCTCTGATCCCAGCACTTGGGACACAGAGGCGGATTTCTGAGTTCGAGGCCAGCCTGGTCTACAGAGTGAGTTCCAGGACAGCCAGGGCTATACAGAGAAACCCTGTCTCGAAAAACAAAACAAACAACAACAACAACAAAAAATAAATAAATAAATAAATAAAAATAAGGAAGCAGAGTGCTGAAGATGCTTTAGGTGAATCCAATATAGGCCACTTGGGTTCTGAATAACCATACACATAAAACAGATTAAAAGAAAACAAAACAGCAAAAATAGTATAGGTCAGGTGTGAGGCACACACCTTTAATTCCAGCATTGAGGCAGATATCTGGGAGTTCGAGGCCAGCCTGGTCTACATAGTGAGTTTCTCTGTAGCTCAGGTTGTCCTGGAAACTGCAGTAATGTTCCTTCCTTGGTTTCTTGAATACTGGGATTATAGGAATGGGCAAAAAAATCCTAAAACAAAACTCAGGTTGGACTAGACTAGTTTATTCCCTTGGGGTAATTTTCCTTAGGCCACAAACAATTGTACAAAGCAGTCCTGGAGGGGTTGGTAGGGAAGATCAACAAAGTAACCTGATTGGAGAAGTAGGAAATCATTCTTCACAGCAATGAAACCCTAATTGCCAGTGTCTTTTCCAAGTCTTTTATACCTGCCAACTACAAATGTGCTTTAACAAAAACCATTTCAATTTAGGAGACAATACTGACACACACCTTTAATCCCAGCACTTGGGAGGCAGAGGCAGGCGGATTTCTGAGTTCGAGGCCAGCCTGGTCTACAGAGTGAGTTCCAGGACAGCCAGGGCTACACAGRGAAACCCTGTCTTGAAAATACAAACAAACAAACAAACAAACAAACAAACATAAAAAAAGGAAAGCTAAACCAAGTGGTGGTGGCGCACGCCTTTCATCCCAGCACTCAGGAGCAGAGGCAGGCGGATCTCTGAGTTCGAGGCCAGCCTGGTCTACTGAGCGAGTGCTGGGATCAAAGGCATGTGCCACTATGTCTGGATTTATTTTTTCCCTATTGCAGGTTCACTATAGAACATAGTGTAAATACTATTGTTTACAAGCACCCATTTGCTTAACTTAAGCTTCTAATTGCACAATCTGAACTGAACAACTAACCTACCTTCCTTTTCCTGCCTTTCTTTCCTGTTGTTTATTCATTTACTTAGGTCTCTCCTACAGCCAAGTTGGCCAGAGTAGGCTAGAATTTACAGTGGTTTTCTTTATTTAGCTTTGTAAATTCTGGGACTATAGCTGTGAACCCCCGTCCATAGATAACCTTTATTTGTTTTCTTTCTTTTCAGTGTGTATACATGCATGTGGGTGTGTAAGAATGTGTTTATGTATGGAGACACACGTTTTTTTTTTTTTTTAAAGATTTATTTATTTCATTTATATGAGTACATTGTAGCTGTCTTCAGAGACACCAGAAGAGGGCATCGGATCCCATTACAGATGGTTGTGAGCCACCATGTGGTTGCTGGGAATTGAACTCAGGACCTCTGGAACAGCAAGCAGCCAGTGCTCTTAACCGCTGAGCCATCTCTCCAGCCCGAGACACACAATTTTTAAAGACAGGATCTCTCACTAAATCTGGAACTCAGTGATTTGGCTAGACTGGCTGGCCAGCAAGCGCCAGGGACCCATTTGTCTATGTCCCCACCTCCAGCTCCATGCATACTCCAACTGCCTGGGTTTTAAGTAGGTACTGAGTGTCTGAACTCAGATCCTTATGTATGCATAGTAGTAATCCCCTGATGGGGTCATCCCAGCCCCAGTTTTTTCTTTTTTGTTCTGTTGTTTTGAGACAAGGTCTATGTAGACCTTGCTGTCCCGGAACTCACTATGTAAAAGAAGCTGGCCTCAAACAGAGATTCAGCTCCAGAGTATAAGAACTGAAGGTGCGTGTAACCACACCCAGCTCAGGCTTTTCTTCTCCCCCCACCTCCACCCCCTCCCTTCTTCGGTTGTTTTGAGACCAGAGTTTCTCTATTGTCTTTGAACTCACTCTGTAGACCAGGCTGGCCTCAAACTCACAGAAATCCGACTGCCTCTGCCTCCCCAGTGCTGGGGCTAAAAGTGTGCGCCGCCATGGGCGACCCATGCTTTTCTTAATAGCACCTTGAGCAGGTGACACAGAACAATGACAAAAGCCATTTCTTACCGCAGTCAGGGGTCCTTCTGCTTGTGCCTCCATGGGACTCGTGGGAGTCACTGTGATGAACTGACTTGCAGCTCCAGCCTGGAGGTCTAGCCTATCTGTATATAGTTCTGAAGCAGCAGTAGCAGGGCATTCAGCAGAAAGTGCTAAAACCACACCTGAGCTTTCCTTCTTTAAGCGATGGTTGTCAGTCCAAGGACCTACTTGGATCTTTTCATCCTGAGGTGACCCCTCCAGGACCTGAAGCACTTCAGGCTCCTCATCTGAAGGACTTCCCGTTGTTTTATGGCCTAACACCTCATTTGTCCTGAAGTCCTGAAGGTCTTGCTCCTTGTCCACAATCACCCATTCTTTGGAATCAACCTCCTGTTTGCAAGAGCTTAAGTTAACAGCTATAAATCCGTTGCTGCCACCACCATCTGCCTGCTCTGGGGTGTTGGCAGAGGCAGGTTTAGAGGCATCAGGAAGATATTCTTCATCATAGTGCCAGATGTGGTCAGTGCGGGACACAACAGGGACACAAGGCTTATGAGGCAGAGCAGGGAGAACAGGTTCCTTTCCTGCACCTGAATCTTTCTGCATTTTCTCCATGCTTAAGAAAATGAAAAAAAGTTACTCMATTGTCCTTAGAGAAACATCTACTATATCCTGATAAACTCTACGTGGAACTTACAAAAGTATGATGAGCGTACGGAGAAAGCAAGGGGGTCTCCCAGGGTCACGATGCTCTCTACTTGCCATTCCTGCTCTTCCCCAACACTGTCCACCTTTAAAGTATCTTTTTATTGGTCTGACTCCTTGTCAAAGTTAGTTTTTATTCCTATTGCTCTCTTTTGTCTATACCTCATCTTATGTGTATTTCAAATGGTTAAAGCATTTGTTCAAGTCTAGACCATCGTTTTGATCATATGTAGATATGTAATTATGGATGACCTTGAATTTCTGATCCTTCTGACTCAACCTTCCTAGCTGAGATCACAGACAAGGACTACAACATATACTTATATATAGTTCTGGGATTGAACCCAGGGTCTCATGTATGCTAGACAGGCACTCTACTAACTTAACTATACCCCGGCCCAAATCCACAGCCTTAAAAAAAAAAAAAAGATTTTATGTATGTGAGCACACTGTAGTTCTCTTCAGACACACCAGAAGAGGGCATTAGACCCCATTACAGATGGTGTGAGCCACCATGTGGTTGCTGGGAACTGATCTCAGGACCTCTGGAGGAGCAGTCAGTGCTCTTAACCRCTGAGCCATCTCTCCAGCCCCTGCCACAGCTTTCTTAACCCAACATTTCACTGCCAACTGTCCCAGAGCTGTTGTGCACAGCAGTAGCTGCACTACAGTGTGCACTGCTACATACTATCTCTCTCTAAATTCTTTTGAAGCCTATGATTGGTAAGCCGACCTCAAATCTTACATTTTCATTTCCATCTTGTAACCAAAATTTGGCACAGGCAGAATGTGCCTAACTGATCAAAGGAATTAGTCATTATACTATTTATATACATTGTCTATAAAGTTTAACTTTCTCTCTGTCTCTAGATGTGAGTGCCATAGGGCAAAATGATAAGCTTACTTATGCTATTTCCCACTGCACCTTATCTCTGTGTGCTCCCCATTCCTACCTAATGCTGCCTTTGTTCCTCTGCACTGCTGCCCCAAAGAGTCCATCTCCTAACAAAGATGTACATTTTATTACTGTATCTGGCATAAGGAAGTTACCAATTCTCAAAAACAAAGACTTTGCTGTAAAATTTGTCAAGTCMCTTTAGATTAGACAAGTCACATTAAGAATGAGGATACAAACCCAAGATATGAACAAATGGAAACTTAATGGTGTCAGTGTTACAAAAACACAAGAATTTCTTATTTGAAAGAATTTACATAGTGGAGATAAAATATAACAACAACAACAACAAYAATAATAATAACAACAACATTAAAATTTTAAAAAGAGAGAGTGATGGGGGAAAAAAGATACMTTACATACCAGGTTTCAAGAAACTTGTCAGTATCTGGCTTTGGCTCAAGTGTCAGACGTTTTTCCAGCTCAAAGCTGTGAATAGAACGTAACTTCCTTACTAATGGAACATCTCTGTCTGGCTGAGTAATCTCTGATCGGACACGAATTGGTGAACCAAGGCTTGGAGCATTGAGAATACCATTTACTTGACCATGGCTATTTTCTTCTTCAGTAGCTGCCTAGAAAAAAAATATAAATAGAATCATTCCAAATTTATACATGGGAGAAATCACTGATGCCTTTGAAATAATGTCAACAAATGATTACACGTTTTCAGAAAATTTAATTTTTTAAATTTTAATTTAAAATTATATTTATTTATTTGCTTATTTACTTACTGTATATATATGAATATGGAGGTCAGAGGACAACTTGTGGGAGTTGACTCTCCTAAATGCAAGTTGCCAGGCAAGGTGGCAAGCACTTTTACCTCCTGACTCACCTCACCAGCCAAGAAAACTAAGATATTTTGACTTTGGGCCTGGAGAAATGACTCAGCGGTCAAGAACATCTGCTGCGCTTGCAGAAGACTACAGTTTGAGTACCAGCATCCACTTCCGGTGACTCACCCACCTGTATCTCCCACTTCAGGGCATCTGAAGACTCTGGCCTCCATGAGTACCTACACATACATG
>BDUI01001461.1:30613-42425 GCA_002335545.1 Apodemus speciosus
CCCCCCCCCACCCCCGGCACAGATTGCTGATGGGCTGCCCTACTTTTGTGTGCTGATGGAGCCCTGATGTGCCTTGCCCCAAGCAATGTTATACTAAGAGCTGCCCAGGTCTTGGGTGCAGGCAGAAGCCTGGGTGTCTGTGTTCCATTTGATGTTAAACTTTGGATATCTCTGTGTACCTGGAGCTGCCTGTCCTCTCTGCCTGGCCTGGTTCTTAATTTCTTTTTGATGTGTCCTCAGAATGTTCCCTACATATTGGAAAGGATGTTGAAAGTGCACTGTGAATGCCTGCATTGGATGAACATCTGCCACCTGTTTTCAGCACCTTGTCAGGCATAAGTTTCAGCATCCCTCTACTGTTTACTGAAAGAAGGCAAGATTTATTCAATATTACCTCTCTGGGACATCGATCATCTTATTGGTCCCCCCAAAATCTATCTTCTGGTTTTTAGGTAGGATTCTTGCCTGAAATTAGGGTAGATGGTATACATAGCTACTCCTGGTCAAAATGTGGTCCCACCTGTCACTGATCCATTTTTGTCTGGGGATTCATTCTCTCATGTTCAAGTTGTGGAAACGTATAGAATATTTTCCAGGTAGATAAGCTCCTGTGTGGCAGGCTCTAAAGATTCAGCCTTTTCTCTGTACCAACAAAGTTTCAGGGGAAATGCCACGTATTTGGGCTCTATCATTTTAGTAGTCTAATATCCAGAGGAAATGGCACAGTGATTCTAGAATATTCTCATTCTTGCCAGGATAAATTTTTCATATTACTTTCTATCTCATCAGTGCTGTTCATCTTCTGCTTTTAGTACAGTCTGAGTGAAAGGCAGAGCCTTTCTGCACATTGTGATGATATGGTTCTGACTTCCTTGCTCACTTGACTAATAGGGTCATCATCATGTGTTATGCTCACTGGATTAAATTGCCACTTGAACATCTTCCTTTCCCAAATTAATTGCCAACATTCTTTGAAATGAAGAAATTGTCATTGAACAAAACTCTTATCACTGTATCTTCTAAGAAGCATTGTAAGAGAAAAAAATATACCTACAGGGGGCTACAGGCTGACAAAGATGACTGAGAATTGGGGAAGAGAGAAAGGCAAAATTTTGTGTTGTAGCCTATGTAACTAGCTCCTGGTAAAGGAATCAGTACAGGATATTGGCATCTGTACATGGTGTGTGTAGCCATCCTGTTTTTTTTTTTTTTTTAATTTTAGAGAGGTGGTCGGTTGTCTGAGGCTTGTCTTCTGCTCCAGTAGCCCTAACTATACAATACATAATTAATGTGCATTCACTTTAACATTTGTAGCATGAGAATTATTGAAAAAAATGTTTCCGTGAGGTTTCAGTTTAGTGCCACAATGAGACAAACAACCGAACTTCTGGTATATGCTATGTATCCAGCTTTCTTGTCTCTCCAACCACACATATGAGTTCCCACTCTGGACCTCAATCAGGTTCCAACCAGTACTAGGTGTGTAATTTTGAGCAAGCTGTTTAATCTCTCCTGTAAGATTCAGGGTTTCGTAAATGAACAGAATTTTGAGAACTGACAACAGCTCCCAGATGGATTCCTTGTTGCCATAAGCTGATGAACAAAATACTAAAAGGCAGAATAGTAAAGTACAGTCAAGCACAGTTAGTTGACAATTCAATAGAGCATTGGTAGAGCTGTGGAGCACACAAACTTTAATAGGTGATTTTTGTTGTTGTTGTTTTGTTTTGTTTTTTGTTTTTTTGTTTTTTTTTTTACTTTAGCATAGAATAGAGTTTATTTAGGGCATGGGGAAGGGAGTTAAGGGAGTAGTAGAGGCAGCAAAAAGCAGAGAGAAGGAGAGAAATAGATACCGGCCATGACCATGTGGCGAGAAGGGGGAAGGGAGGGAAGAAGGGAAGAGCCTAAGAGGGCAAAATGCAAGGCAGAGAGCAACTAAGATTAAGAGAGTAAGAACTTTTTTTTTTAATTTGGGTTTATGATGCCCTACCTTGTGACTACCTACTTCCTATATTTGTTGTATTTAAAGTGTCTCTGTACCACTTCTACAGCACAGAATATGTCTCTGTGTCTGTGGACAATCGTGGATTAACGGAATGGATTGGCTGGAATAAGAATCGGGTCCTCAACTTCCTCTCTCTGTTTTATATCAGGCCCAGAGACAACCACAGAATGTGAAGGAAAATAGTCCATGCTTCAGAGATATGGGCATTAAAGGCTATTGGGCAAAAAAGCCCCAAATGAAATGGTAACTTACTGACTATAGCTGGGGCAGAAAACCTTAAACTGAGATTATTATATTCACRCTTAATCCATTCTAGAGTGCCATAGCCTCCAAAGGAACAGGTGTTGCAAGAAGACTTATTAGATCAGCTTCAATTTTAGCAGTTGGGAAGTCCAAGAAGAACTTTTTCACGCTGGAAAGACTAAGAGCCAGCTAAGTGCTTAGTCCTAAGGCTGGATATCTCAGAAGTCACCTCCCATCTGGTGTTGAAAGCCTGGAACTCTGTGAGAAGTTAAATTTCACCTTCTACTGAATAAAAAAGAAAGTTAGGTACCCTCATAATGATTTATACATGGCAATATGATGCATAAAATCTCATTTTCTTTAGTGCATTTTTCAAGAGCTTTCCAGGCAGGTACCTCATGTAAGACAAGTTGTTGTCCTTTAGACATCTTAGCAGAAGAAAATTCTTACTGAACCTCTTAACAGATGTTGGTCCTGTCATCTTTGATTGATGTTCTGTTCTTCTTCCTTCAGCTCCTGCACTGTTAAGTTTATATCCTGTTTTAGCCTATTGCATATTAATGCCTGGGTCCTCATGGCCAGTTGAAGTCAATCCATAAAAGTCAGACCCACCAGTCAATTAAGATTTATTTGACAAGCTTGGCTTTGTCTTTATTGTCATCTCCCAGATATGCTGAATAGATTGCACTTTGTTCTGTTTTATAAGAAAACACCTCCCATCCATAGACTAGAAACTGCATGTCCTTTTGTTAGATTAAGCATTATATGGATTTATGAAACATAGCATATAGATTCAAGGTTTTTTAACATGCTGTGAAAGCTTTAAAATTATTTACTGTCCTCATTATCATTAGGAACCAGGCATTATCTGATCTCTCTCTCTCTCTCTCTCTCTCCAGTGTTTTATGATAAAACTCTATTTTAAGATTCATAATGTTAAAGCATCATTTGCTACTGCATTGCAAATGCATGACACATGGGCAAGAGTGGGGTTGACTAATGCCTACATGCCATCTGTATTAGTTAAGGACCTCCAGAGGAACAGCACCAGAAGAGTGATTGCCTAAGACAGAGAGAATTCATTGGATTGCCTTACCTCATACCAGCTGTGTAATTTAACAATGGCCATCTGCAGGATGCAAAAGTTGCTATTCAATCTGCAAGGCTGGATGCAAGCCATCAATCCCTATTAGAAAACTGCAGAAGGTAGACTCTCATATTAGTGGAGCAGGGCAGTAGGCTAAGCAGTCTAAGTTGGATGCACTTGCCTATAAGCAATGAAATCATAGAGGTAGAAGTTGCTGCTTTTCCCTGGGTCTCTTATATTTTGGTTTCTATAAAGTTGCTTCATACTCTGGAAAAAGGCCTTCCTTGCCACCTCAGATCATCCTTCTAAGAAAGTATCTTCACAGTCTCACACAGAAGCATATGTCTTAGCTGCTAACCATCATGCTATGCCAGAAATATATTTGGAAAGGAGCAATACTGAGTCCTCAACAAAGTGGGTACTTCACAAAGCTTTTGGGAAAGACTTACTACAATTTATAATATTGACATTTTAATGCGTTAGACATCCAGATCCTTACCTTTGGGGCCATGGTCATTAATACCTCTTAAGGCAAATGTTCTTATAGATAGGAAATCAAGTAAACAGTCTCCTATAATCAACAACCCCATGGGTGGTGGCAGAATTATTAAATCTGACAAGGTTCTGTGAGACATAAGCCTTCTGACTTTATGCCATTTAATTTTGAGGTAAAAATGTCCACATCGCAAAAGGTGGAGAGTTATGTGTGTCTTTAGGGGCTCAGATTCTATCTTTATTCTGATTTACCAATTTTAATTAAATTAGGGGAAACAATTTTGGTACAATAATGAATAAATTAAATTTATGGCTTTTTTTTCCGGGACACAGATTTGCATTTTTTGTATAGCATGAGTATTCAGGGAGGAATATATATTTTTCTAATATGCAGTTGTGGATAAATATAAAATGCTCTGTGTATAAGATTATATTCACAAATTGGGAGAATTTCAAGAATATGTTCCTGGCAAGTAACCTAGTTTTGGGAAGCAAAAGTAGAAAGACTATGTGTAGTGGAAAAATAACAAAATGATATTTTTCACACTTTAAAATATGCAGCCTGAATAGATGATTCACACTAGAATAGAGAGATCTCTCTTGAGAGTTATGGGCTAGTGCAAGTGGAGAAAAAGGTATGCAGCATGGATGAGAAGCTGCCATCTGTGTGAAGATCAGACAAATCAGTTTATCCCAGCAGGGTTAAATCCCAGCAGTGTGAAATACATTTAGAATGGTAAACTCCCTTGGATATCACGAGTATTCATGCAGGACTTGGGAACTGATTACCACACAGACCTAAGTTCTCTGTGTTTAGACTGGTATATACTGGCAAAGTCAATAACATGATGGTGCTTTGTAACCAATTAATATTTACATAGTGCATACATGCATCCAGTCATCATGTTGTTGTAATTTGTTTGTTTTCACATGTCACATAAAGAGATGATATGAATAAGATAATGGAGGTGGTTTCTTACATGATCTTTAGTTCAGATATTTAGCATACACATGAAAATAGGGCATGACTGCATGAATATGTAACCCCTGGTTAGGAAACCATGGCAAGCAAATCCCTGGAGTTCATTGGCATGCAGTCTAGAAGCCAATGAGCTACATATTCAGTAAAAGACCATGTCCCCAAAATAAAGTGGGGAGTAAACAGTGATCAAGGAAATGTGTGATATTGACCTCCAGCCTCCACCTATTCATTTACACACACACACACACACACACACACACACAAACACATACACACAAACACACTCACATGCACATTTAAACAAACACATAAATACTATATACAAATGGAAGATGAAATTATAAATGATGGTCTACATAGCATATGCTGATGTATATAGACCTTGTAAATTAAATTATATTTAAAAAAATGAAAATAATTGGACTTTACTTCCTTGCTCACAAGTATGCTTTCATACCATAGAAGTTCAGGACTCAATTAGAGCACATCCTATATATGTATTAATGTTACACTTCCAGTGCCTGACTCATATTTCCAACTACCTCACCTGTTGCTCATTCATTTTTCCCAGAGGTGCCTATAATTCTCCTATGACTTATTCCCTAGGATAGGCTAAGGGACATTCATCATGAAACACTGTATCTGGTCATATAAACATGCTGAAGACTCATGGTGCCTTATTTTTTCCTGGGGAAATAGAAACATCTATTGAAAGCCTATGGGGATTCAGTGCCAGCAAAGTATGTTTCCACCAAAGTTCAACAAGACTTTGGATTTACTAACAGTCCATAGGAGTAGAGTTACTTACAGGTTTATAGGTGGACCTCAGCCAACATCATCACTGTAAGCCACATGTAATCATGGATGATGATCTCCATGAAATCAATTATGAAGTGTACTTTTGAGTTAACCTTTCACTTCTTATGTTCTCTAGCATCTCTCAGATCTACTTTAAACTGGAAAAAGTCAGAGGGATTTGGACTGGCATGGAGGTTCTTATGAGTGCCAGTAGATCCATGACTATAGGCCTAGCAACTAGATTAGATATCATGAATACTTGGCCAATGCATTATTTGCTCAAAGATGGTGACCATGTTGAAAACAGATGAAAAATATCACATATAATATCTGGGATAAAAAAGTAGAGAGGGTTGCATCAAAGACAATAAGAAGTAGTTCCATCATTTGTCAAGCACAACATAGAAGAATATGAGGGAGATGATGGAGGAAAAGAGCATAGCAATTGTCTTTAAAAACCAAGGTGCTAGAAGAAAGGCTCACAAGCTTCAGGGATGGCTGAAATGAATGAAATGAAAACCAAGACCTTGAGTCCAAAGTTTCTTGTTTTCTCCATTTTTTTTTCTAGTTGAATTCCTAGTGTTTTTAGTGAAAACATTTGAAAGATAAAAAACTATGGATACTTGGCCTTTTAAAGAAAATTCCCAAAGGTACACAATATTAGATTTGTAGAGAAGGCATTGTACAGAATCATTTGCATGTCCTGCTGCCATCCAGAAGGCCCCTGGAAACTGAGTCTGACTTCTTTCTTTGAGATCTCTCAGAATTGGGATGTTGTCGTGCCCTAGTCCATTTATCTGCTGGATGAACTTAAGATAAGGTACATAGGGCCTTGCTTTTGTCTCTGCAGTGCTCATAGTAAGTGATAGGTGCTCTATGTTTCTCTCCTGCTCAGTCAACAGGAAACAGAGGCCAAGATATGTATCACTGAGAAGAGTTTTTCTTGCCCTTCTTTTGAATGCAAAATTTTATTAGAGAGGGAGGTCTCTGTACACTGACTCAGAAAGCAAGTGTGAGCTGAACGAAGGAGACCTCTGGATGCAAAAGGTTGCAAACTTGAACATCACTGGGGGATGTCTGTTTATTCTACTCACTCTCCAAATTGACAATGTACACAGAAGCAGAATAAAATATTTGTAAAAATACAGATGACAAGAAAAGTTCTTGTCTCATGGTTTCCTCTATTTAAACAGGTAGAAACAGCAATTCAGAGAGAGAGAGAGAAAGAGAGAGAGAGAGAGAGAGGTAATGTAATGTGTGCATATATGTGAATATGTGTGTTGTTGATGTTGAATTCATGACTGCAGGGTTGTGTGTGGCAGTCCAAGACTGACATCAAATCACTCTACCTTATACACTGAAGCAGACTCTTTCTTTATATCCAGTGTTTACCTCTGTATCTAATTTGATTAACCATCTTTGTGTGGTGATTCCTTGTTTGTGCCACCTATATAATGGAGTTGCATGTAGCAGCCACATCCATCCTGTTTTTAGGTATGTTCTTGGTATCCAAACTATGATTCACATACATCTATGGCAAGTACTTTACCTGATGAGTCATCACCCAAGGCTTGACACTTGCACATCATTGAGGAAATATTTTTGCAAACTCAAACCCTGTCTAGAGGTGCTTCCAAGGACAGACCAGAAAAGAATCAAAAGAATTCTTGTGCTTACAAATGACCTGGAGTTAAAAATAAAATTCTTTTAAATAAATTAAATATTTATTAAATTAAAATTTAATATTAGATCATCCTATGTTGACATTATAGTGACACCACATAAAGATGACAGGTCTCAGACTATTGCTTCTTGTCTCCTGTGAGAGATTGCCCTGATGAACATGCTTGTTCTGCATTATTTTTTTTTTTTGCTAATCCCAGAAAATATTTGACAAAGACAATTTAGGAAAAATATTGATATGGCTTAAAGTGTGTGAGTATAGTTGTTTACAATTGGAAATGCATGGAAAAGGATCATGAGGTCACATTGTATCTGTAGTCACGTACAAGAAAGTGATGAACTCTGCTACTTGGTTCCACTCATATTTAGAGTGAGGTTTTCCATCTCAATTAGCACAATCTAGAAACGACCGAAGAGACATGTCAGAAAGTATTCAAGATCCAGTCAAGTCAAATTGACAAGAAGATTAAATATCACATGTCTAATTTCACATATACCTGGAAATCCCAACATGTAAATCTTGTTCCTAAAAGTTTTAAAGAAGKATTAAGAATGCTTGTTGTATGTGTGATTTTGAAACTGTCGTGTTTGAAAATTCAATGAAATGTTTTATGTTTAATATTTTATGACCAAACTGATGATTGAAAATAATCCAACCTGAAATGTCATATTTCTGTGACTATTGTTATTTCAATGATCACGTTGAATGGCTCTATGACAAGGGAAAGTTGTTTTCCCTCCTTGTCAGTTTTTTCACCATTCTAATATGTGTATAATTAACACATTATCATCTATATCTACGTCTCTGTGACTGTTTAGAAACTTTAACCCTGAAACTGCACCCTTTTGTTTCTGGATTGAGTTAACACAGAAGGGATGGTTTTCAGTCATTAAATCTCTCAGCTCTGGAAATTAAAAGTGGTATCTGCAAGGTTGGTAGAGGACCTGCCCCTATGACCAGTGACCTGCCATGTGTGCTACTGTTCACATATAATTAGAGAGTACTATAATCCCTGAGTAGTTGAAAAATCCCTTCCATGGAAAGTAGATGGATATGGGAATAGACTGAATGAAGCAGGAAAATATTACGAGGTAAGTAATATTCACATGCAGGTCTAACAGGAGCACTCAAACTAAATGTAGAGCAGAAAGAGGATTTCACAAGAGAAAAAAGACATACCATGAAGATTGACACATCTGTCCTTCTGGAAATCAAACTAAGGATATGAGATACTTGTCAAGGTACCTATAGATATGAAAGAAAGAGAAGGTCATAGACATGTATGACATGGTATTCTAGTTTCCTTTCTGTTACTATGATAAAGCACTGGCCAAAATTACCATGAGGAAGAATTGATTTATTTGGTTTCTGAAGGACTGTCTATATATGACAGAAGCTGGTGAACTGATGACAGGAACCTGGAGGCAGGAGCTAAAGCACAGACCTTGGAGAAAAGCTGCTTCCTGGCTTGCTTGTTCAAGCTCCTGCTTAGCCATTGTTTTCTTATACATCTCAGGCCCATTTTCTCAGGGGCTAGYAGCATCCATGGTAATATGTTCTTATATTCATTACCAACTAAGGAAATGCCCCCACAGACAGGCCCGCAGACTAATCTGATATAGACAATTCTTCAACTGAGGCTATCTCTTCACCAGTGTCAACTATAGTGATTATTTACAGTACACGGTGAAAGTACCGTTTATGAAATACATCACTAAACTGTATGAATTCAAAGGAGGTATATGTCAAGGAATTCACAAAATGGCCCACTTGAAAATAGGATTTTGCCTTTTGAATAATCTTTGGATTAAAAATTATACAGCTATAAGGACTGCAGAAATGGTTTATTTGGCAAAGTCTTTCCATTGTAAACCTAAGAACCTTATGTAGGTTCTCCAACACGCATATCAAAAATGAATTAATGGGAATGTGGTAGACCTGTGCCACTTCTGACATGGAGAGGATCCTACTTCCTGATACTCTCTAGAGAATAGGCAGGAGCAGGGCATTCAGTAAGGATCAGCCCACACCTCTAGAGGTCCAGAAGTGCTCTGTGACTTACTACCCAGGAACCTCCAGATTACCACTCCCCTTCTGTCCCTTCTACCCCAGTCCTCCTCTCCCTCCACCACCCTGTTCCATTGGATGTGGTAGACTTGCTCCACTTCTAACACAGAGAGGATCCTAATTCCTGATACTCTCTAGAGAAGTGGCAGGAGTAGGTCATTCCAGAATTGGCACCAGCAGGTCATTCAAACTGGTAGAATTGGGGCATTCGAGAACCAGCATCAGCAGGGCATTCTAGATCCAGCAGCAGCAGAACATTGGAGAACTAGCAGCCTGCAGGGCATTCAACCCTTGCCAAGTCTGCCACAGGAGAGACCCCATCACCTGATACTTCCTGGAGAACCAGCTATTTGCAGGGCATTGGAGAGAAAGGGAATGCCAGGAGTATAGAAAAACAGGTCTGCAGGACAGAGAAGATAGAGACAGCAAGAGGAGCTAACACCAGAGATAATGAGATGGTCAAAGGCAAATGCAAGATCATTATCAACAGAAAGCAAGGCCACATGGCACCATCAGAACCCAGTTCTCCCACAACAGCAAATCATGGATCACAGAACAGCAAGAGCGAGATTTAAAATCACATCTCATATTGCTGGTGGAGAACTTCAAGAAGGACATAAATAACTCCCTTAAAGAAATACAGGAGAACATGGGTCAACAGGTAGAAGACCTTAAGGAGGAAACACAAAAATCCCTTAAAGAAATATGGGAGAAGATGGGTCAACATGCAAAAGTACTTAAAGAGGAATCACAAAAATACCTAAAAGAAACACATGAGAACATGGGTCAACAGGTAGAAGCAGTTAAAGAGGAAACATAAAAATTCCTTAAAGAATTTCAGAAAAAAAAAAAAAAGTGAAGGACCTGAACAAAACTATCCAGGATCTAAAAATGGAAAAAGAAACAATAAAGAAATTGCAAAGTGAGGCATCTCTGAAGATAGAAAACCTTGGAAATAATTCAGGAGTCATAAATGCAAGGATCAACAATAGAATACAAGAGATAGAAGAAAGGTTCTCTGATGCTGAAAATTCCATAGAAAACATTGACTCAACTATCAATGGAAAGGCAAAATTCAAAAAGCTGGTAACCCAAAGCATCCAGGAAATCCAGGACAAAACAAAAAGACCAAACTTAAGGATTATAGGTAAAGAAGAAAGGAAAGATTCATATCTTAAAGGCCCAGTAAATATTTTCAACAGAATTATAGACAGAACTTCCCTACCCTAAAGAAAGAGATGCCCATGAATATACAAGAAGCCTACAGAGTGTCACACAAATTGGACCAGAGCAGAAATTCCTCCTGTCACATAATAATCAAGACACCAAATGTACTAAACAAAGACAGAATATTAAAAGCAGTAAGAGAAAAAGACCAAGTAAGATATAGAGGCAGACCTAACAGAACTACACCAGACTTCTCACCAGAGACTATGAAAGCCAGAAGATCCCGGGCAGATGTCATACAAACTCTAAGAGAACATAAATGTCAGCCTAGCCTACTATACCCAGCAAAACTTTCTATTACCATAGACAGAGAAAACAAGATATTCGATGACAAAAGCAAATTTACAAAATATCTTTCCACAAATCCAGGTCTGCAAAGAAAAATGGATGGAAAATACCAACACAAAGCGGAAACTACACCAGGGATGCAGGGATGGTTCAATATACAGAAATCCATCAATGCAATCCACTACATAAAGAAACTAAAGGAAAAAAAAAAAAACACATGTTCATTTCATTAGATGCTGAAAAGGCCTTTGAAAAAAAACCCAGCATCCCTTCATGATAAAAGTCTTGGAGATCGGGAATCCAAGACCCATACCTCAACATAGTGAAAGCAACATACTGCAAACAGGTAGACAATATCAAGTTAAATGGAGAGAAACTTGAAGCAATCCCACTAAAATTTGGGAAAGACAAGGCTGCCTCTCTCTCCCTATCTATTCAATATAGTACTTGAAGTCCTATCCAGAGCAATCAGGCAACAGAAGGAGATCAAATGTATAAAAATTGGAAACAAAGAATTTAAAATGTCACTATTTGCACATGGTATGATAGAATACTTAAGCAACCCCAAGACTTCCACCAAAGAACTCCTAAAGCTGATAAACAACTTCAGCAAAGTGGCTGGATATAAAATTAACTCAAGAAAACCAATAGCCTTCCTCTGCTCAAAGGATAAACAAGATGAGAAAGAAATTAGGGAAATGAGACACTTCATAATAGTCCCAAATAGTATTTCATACCTAGGTGTAACCCTAACAAAGCAAGTGAATGATCTGTTCAACAAGAACATCAAGCCTCTGAAGAAAGAAATTGAGAAGGTCTCAAAAGATGGAAAGATCTCCCACGTTCATGGATTGGCAGGTTCAATATATTAAAATGGCTATCTTGCAGAAAGCAATCTACAGATTCAATGCAATCCCCAACAAAATCCCAAATCAA
>BDUI01001461.1:62112-78699 GCA_002335545.1 Apodemus speciosus
AAAGGGAAGTAGGATTTATTATAGGTGCTAGGACAAAAGATAAAATATTGACTGGGTTTATCTATACAAAACTTCACTTATAACTTAGTTATGCTTTTAAACTTTCAACAAATCTGTAGAGAAGACATGTGGTAGATGTTATTATCTAGATAATTACTCCTAATGGATATGCATGTAAACATTCTCTGTTGTAAACTTCTATTTCAATTTATGATTTGATTTTTGTATGAACTTGCGATGAACTTTGTCACATGTGATCATGCTTTCTGAAAGATGTATAAGGACTGAAGACAAAAGAGAAAGGTCTTTTCTCCTCCTTCTCCCTCCTGCTCTCTTACTTTTTACCTTTCTCCAATTGGAAGAACTTTTCCCYTTCCCTGCTTAGAATATTTCCACTTTCCCTCTTAGATAGCTTTCATAGGAAACTTTTTACAACTTAGTAATAAATTCATTAATCACTTCTTTAAGTGTTCTATTTTTCTCCCTGCAAAGACTTCTGATTAGCAAGCTGAAAGTTTGAGCCCAACAGTTCACTCTGAGATAGAACAAAGACCGCATTGCTTAATCCTCTGCTGTTAGGCTACAGGTGTTAATCACCTAAGCCAGCAGTCTTTCACCCTCAGAAAGAGCAAGAAAGTTTCTAGGACATTTTAGAAGTCATCATTAGCATTTTAGGACAGTTAGAAAGCCCCGAGACCCTAAGATTTCAAAGCCATCATCACCAGAGGCCTACTCTGTGCCTCCACAACTACCTTTCCCTGGCCAGGAGGCTCTTGGCCTTCAGCAGTGGATGGAACTAGAAAGTTTCATCCTGAGCAAGGTAACCCAGTCAGGAAGGAATGCACATGGTATGCACTCGCTGATAAGTGGATGTCAGCCCAAAAGCTCAACATGAACAAGTTACAACTCACCCAGCACAGGAAGCTCAAGAAGGAGGACTTAAGTGAGGGTGCTTTGTTTCCTATGAGAAAGGGAACAAAATACTCACAGGAGCAATAAGGGAGAAAATGTGTATAGCAGAGACTGAAGTAAAGGCCACCCAGAGATGGCCCTACCTGGGGACTCATCCTATAAACAGTCACCAAACCCCAACACTACTATGGATGACAAGAAGTGTAGACCAAAAGGCGCATGCCATGGCTGACTCTAGAGGGGCCCTGCAGAGCCTTACAAATACAGAGGCAGATGCTAGCAGCCAACTATTGGACTGGGCATGGGGTCCCCAATGGAGGAGCTGGAGGATTGTCCAGAGGAGCTGAAGGGGTTTACATCCCCATGGGAAGAACAATGATTTTTGATACCCAGATGCCCCAGGACTCCCAGGGACTAAACCATCAACCAAGGGGCACACAGGATTTCAGCCAAAAATGTGCCAGAGGAAGGTCTTGTTGGGCATCAAGGACCATCAGAGTGGTCCTTGGTCAGGTAAAGGCTCATTAGATGCCCCAACAAAGGGAAATCGAATGGATAGGAGGTAGGAGTGGGTTGGGTGGAGGGGCGTATATGTGGAGGCAGGGGTGGGAGGAGGGATTGGGGGTCTTTGGGGAGGGGGCAAATGGGGAAAGGTTTTTACCATTGGCAATGTAAATGAAGATGATATTCAATAAAAATAAATAAATAAAATGAATTAGTGAATGAATGAATGAATGAATGAATGAATGAATGAATGAATGAATGTAGTGCCAGGTACAGCAATTTTATGCAATCCCAAGTCTGGGAATGGGAGACAGCAGGATCCCTGAAGCTTGCCTAAAGTGGTGAACTTCAGGTTCTGTGAGATACTTCATTTCACAATATAAGATAGAAAACAACTTTTGGCATCCACAATATGTACATATTGTTCCCTACAAACATATTCAACTGGACACACAATCACCTGCACACATACATGCATACATACTCACCTGGCCACACAGTATAGTAACCATCACATACATATTTACACATAGTCATTAGCACACAAACATAGGCACAGTCACCTGTATACACATATGTACCCACAAGTCACACATACATGTACCATATGGAAAAAGTAGTATTTCTTATTTTTTCAACTTTCTTTACAATTGTTTTTATGCATTCTTTTTGAAAATTAGTTCTCTACGTGAGAAATTCTTGTATGTGGCTTTTAATTGTGTGTACATACTACATAGACATTTTATTTTTCTCTATATTTGAGACATCATTATTGATAGCTATCATCAAAAATTTAGCAGCCACAGAGCTTGCCTCTGAAATATTTTTAGTTTTCCCAATACCAAATCTGGACTTCCAGTATATATTTATTTTCTTTAGTTTAGATAAGATGGATTGTTTGGCTTATGAAAGAGGTACTTTTACGGGCACTGAACTCTACATTTAACTATGCCATGAAAGTGGGTTGAAATGGTCTTTTTATGGGAACTAGATGGAGCATACATATATATCTATATATCTACACAACCCAGGCACTCATCCACAATGTGCTTACAGAAAAGGCACCACAGAAGCTATCTGATCTCTCTCCCATCTCCTTTGTAGGAGGCAGGGAGGAAACAGAATATTTCACTCTAGAACTTTAGAGTCAAAGTAATGTAACACTAGCTTTACAATTGCACAATGCTAAAAGGGGTCAGAAAATTCACTAAGTTTATTGGATATTCTTTGGCTATGTGTTAGTCAATTGCTTCATGTGTCTGTGCCTGTTTCCTTGACTATAAAATTACACAGAGATATACACCTTAGAGAAACATTGGAATGGTTAAATAATGCATTGTGTGATGTGAAATAAGATTTGCAAGCACTTATGAGACAAACCTCTGTACAAGTCTGCAAGTATACTTGAGGATCTAGGTAACTGAGGTATAAAATACCCATTCTAAATGTGACAGATGCCACATGGGTTGGGGTCATGATTGCACAAAAATCAGAAAGAAAGATGCCTACTAGGTCTCACCACTCAGTGCGTTCAAAATGTGCACATATTGTGGTCATCTTTTTCATGGTCTTGCTGCCATGCATGCCACATCATGAATCCTTCTTCCTTTAAGAAGGTTTTGTCAGGTATTCTATTACAGCCATGAATACATCGTACATACATAGTGTAGGTAAAAGTCCTGGAGGGATTTATTGAATCAACACCATGCACTATTTTATTGTCATGATTAATGTTATTATAAAGATGAATTTGGAACATGACAGTAAAGACTGTTCAGTTCTGCTATAATTTCACACAGAAACCTAGCTCTTGACTTTGTTCTTGAAAAAGTACTAACAAAGAGTGATAATTCTTTCTGCTATCATACTTGTTAGCTTTGTAGCCTTAACATAGTCATTTGAATTGTCTAGCCAAAAAACAAAATAACAATAAAATCTTGTGGTATTAGATAAGATCTGGTGCTCATTATAGGGAGAATAATGTAAGCCACATAGTGAGTGATTAGTGAGTATTGACTCTTTAACCTTAGTGTCTCACCTATTAGAATGTTAATAATAGATTCTTCTACTTTCGAGGTTATTTTATCAAATCATGTGGTGAATGATATAGCAGAAACTTGAAATGAATAAAAAGTGAAACAAAAATTCCTCCCTCATTATGTATTTATTTCTTATATTTTCACACAAGTGAAAATCAGGTTGCCAATCCTACTACCAAACTGTACATACTACTAATATAACCCTAAATCACTCTAGCCATTTGGCTCACTCATGGTGGATTTTTTCTTTAATTTATCTATTTATTCACTTTACATCCCCATTGTAGCCCACCTCCTTGCTTTCTTCCCAATATCATCTTCCCATCTCCTTCCCCCATTCCCTGTCCTCTTAGAGAAGGGAGTACCTCCCCCTGCCACAGGTTCCAACCCATCGTGGCAGCAATTCCTGGAAATGGATGGAGAGACCTGCTGCCAAACATTTGAAATAGCTCAGGGAGTCTTGTTCAAGAGTTGGGAGAAGTATTGAAGGAGTCAGAGGGGTCAAGGACACAATAAGAAGACCTGAAGAGCCAACTAACTGTGACCATCTAAGATCACAAAGACTGAATCACCAACCAAAGACCATGCATGTACTGGACCTAGAGCCTCTCCACTTATGTGACATACGTGGAGCTTGGTCTTCATGTGAGTCCCCCAACAACTGGCACAGAGGATGTCTCTGACTTAGATTCTGTTGCCTGTGTTTGGATCCCTTTCCCCTAGCTGGATTGCCTTCTCTGCCATAAGTGAGAGAGAATACATAGAATGGATTTTAATTGTGCGTATGATGTTGTATTCCATATGAATATATGGTATGTGTGTGTGCACGTTCATGCATGAGTATGTGTATGTGCCTGAAATAGCACACATAAGGATGCCAGACATAACTTTGGTAGTCATACGACTCAGTCTTTACCTCGCACCAYGCTTTAGACAGTTTCTGGTTGCTCACTGATAATTTATGCTAGGATAGCTCACTAATGTACCTCTAGGATTCTCCTATGTCTGCTTCCCACTGTCAAGTAGGAACACAGGACTGCAGGTGTGTGCATTACTGTGTCAAGCTTCCACCTTGGGTTCTAGTGATCTGAGCGCAGGTAGTCAGGTATGCATGACAGATATTATTACCATCCATCCCTTTCCATAAACTCAGCTAATAGTGGATTTTATTCACAGGTTTTGTACATTCTCATTTTATATAAGTTCCATCATTATCACCAACACTCTTTCTCTCTGTCTCTATCTCTGTCTCTGTCTCTGTCTCCGTCTCTCTCTCATACACACACATATACACACAGAGACATGTACATATATACACATGTGCTTGCACACCCTCAACACATACACATTTCCATCATGGGTCTAGAATCTTCCTTATCTACATGACTCTACCATCTCTTACCCTTGCTTAGCTGTCAATACTTCCTTCCCACTTAGTATTACCTGTTTCAATTCCTGACATTACTTTCATTGTAATCCACAGTGTAATCAATTATACCTTCTTCCATGACAGCCTCGCTTCTCAACCTTGTAGCCTGCCTTGTAGACTTGGAAAAGCTTGGCATCACTGTAATGTTCTATGATGACATCAGACAGTTACTGGCTTGGTTTGAGTTTGTACTCTATTCTTGGCAGTGGGTTCTAGTATTTATACCACTTGTAAATTGTTCACTTAGATCTAGACTGACACAATTTGTATGAAGCAATTTAGCTGCTTCTTCAGTGATTGCTATCAATATCTTCAATCTTGCATCTGGGATGCAGCCTTATTTTCATGAGGACTACTCATGTGACTCATGAAAACTGCCAGTTTTGCCTGTCAGCACATACTGTGCTATCTGTCATTAGAAAATATTAGTATGTTCTTGCTGTTGTTCTTTTCACAAATTTCTGTGCTCCACAATTTCTCAAAAATAAGCCTAGCATCTGAGTCAGAGTCTGCTTTACACTGAACTATTCCTGGGAAGAATTTTGTTGTTTTCACTGTTATTTTATATTGATTAGTGTGTATATATGTGTGTGTTGTATGTATTCATGCCCGTTCATGACCACAATGTGCATGCATTCTGTGTACAAATGTAGAAGCCAGAGAAAGACATTACTGTAGTATTCTATAGCTATTCACCCTAATCCTTTTGACCAAGTCTTTTTACTGAATCTTGAGCTCAGAGGGTAGTCAACAAATCCCAGTGAGGTTCCTGCTTCAGTCCCCGCAAAGCACAGGGTTTTAGATGTATATGTGGCCACATCCAAATTTTAAAAAGGGAATAGGGAATTTGGTTGGGGATCCTCCTACTTGCTCAGCAAGAACTAATTCATGATGAGTCATATCCCCATTCCTAGGAAATATTTTAAGAGCAACAAAAGCCAAAGGTATATCGAATGAATTATTTAAAAATATTTTAATTGATTCTTTGCAAATTTCACATCATGCACTTCAACCCCTTTTTATATGCTATGTGCTCTTGTAACTTTCCATGGAATGACTTCTTAAATCAAAATTTCTACATGAATTAAAAGTAATGAGTTTGAAATAGAGTATGGCTTTTGCCCTGGCCTGTGGGAGTTTTCAACAGGGAACCCTAAGAGATGGGGAGAGAATGAAAAAGACAGGAGATGTGAAGAACAAGCCCAAGACAGGTTTCTGATCAATGTCCTACAAACTGTATTATTTCAGGGAATTTATACAGGCAGGGGAAGAAATAAGGCAGGTGGAATTTTCTCCAAAGACTGGGCATTCTGCCAAGGTGAATTTTTGGCAGCCCTAAGATGTTTCTTCTTCTGGCACAGTGCAGTGACTACTGACTTCCTGATTTCCCCAAGGTCTTTAGCTGAGGAGAAGTCAAAACCTTAGCCTATCTTTAAAATGGAATCTAAACATAAATTAATGCCAGTTTGTTTCCTGGAAGCTCTGAAGTTAAAAACTGTAGAGAATGTAGAAAATAAAGGAAGAAAACCAGTACCCCACATTAGACTGTATGTCCAACATGTCTATTATAGAAAGTGATTTGCGAACAAAAGACATTTAAGGGAACATTTTATGTCTGGAATCAACATAAATGAAGTATTGATAAATTCAGTTTAAAACATATTGAGCAAACAGTGTGTCAGTTTATATCCCAGCTAGCATTTTTGTAAATGTGTATTTTTATTTACTTAAATTATGTATGACCCTAGAAACTATATGAATCCATTATAGTTTGCACATGCTCAGATGATGGGCCCAATTCCAAGAGAAGACATTTGTGCTTACACTTGTAATATTTCAAGAAATTTTTTTCAGAATCTGAGGTAAATTATTTTGCAATGTGAAAATTTTAACAAAGACTGACTCTGATATGAATCATACATCAKGTAGTCACTGCCAAACCCACTCCCAAGGGAAAGCCATCCTGAAGAGGTCTTCTTCTCTGGGATGTTCATCAAAAATAACTTGGGGGTGTTAATTTCTTGTGACATAAACTAATGGATGAATATTSCAAATGAACAAGGATACCTACAGGGTAAAGGCAATGGATTCTTGAACAAACTCAAAGCCATTCTAAGACTGGAAAGCAGTTAAAAAAGTACCTGGCTTACATGCAGGAAGGCCTGAGTTAGAGCCCCATCACTATAGACATGACGTACAGTGATGCTTTACTGAAATCTCAATACTCAGAATGTAGGGACAAAAGGATCAAGAGTCCAAGGTCATCCTTCTTTACCACATATTTTGATACTGCACTGCCATATGTTCAAACTTACTGTAAAACTAAGAGCTAACAGAAACCAAAAGTCTATGCTCATTGATATTATTTATTTATATATATATATGCTTATTGATAAATCATTCATATATACATATATATATACATATACGTAAATATGTATATTAGTAAGTTTTCAGTTTCAAAGGTTTGCTTGTAAACAGTGTATTTGGTTAAAAGAAATATTCAGTTAGGCATCCTTTTCATTATTACAATTACCACTATCTAGCTGTGCCTTAGTTCATAAGTTAGGTTCACTCACCTGCTATGCTGCTCAGCTCTAGGATCTACCTGGGAAGGTAGCTCAGCAGAGTGTTTGTCATGCTAGAATGAAGTACAAAATTTGAATCCCAGACTCACATATATAAGCCAGATGTGGTGGCTTGTGCTTGTAATCCTAATTTTATGGAGCTGGAAACAGGAGGATCCTGAGATATTTTTAGCAAGCTTGTCTTACATAATGGTAGAGTTAGAGGCCAATGAGAGACCCTACTACAAAACAAAACAAAACAAAAACAAAACCAAAAACCAAAAACCAAAAACCAAAAACCAAAAACCAAAAACCAAAAACCAAAACAAAACAATGTAGACTTCTAGGGAATGGTTCTTTGAATTCTACACACAGGCACATACATGTACACAGGTATTCACACCCACACCCACATGAACATGAGAAGATGAACACATGCATGTTCACACACACACACGTACACACACACACTCACACTATCTATAATCTGAAGAAAAGGGAAAACTCTGTGTAGTCAAGGGAAGCAAACATCAAACAATAAGTGAGTATGGCACTGGATCTGCCACAGGTCTGGCTGCAACAAGTTTTGTAGGATTGATATCATCTCAACACTGCTTCACAGGAGGGGCCACCCCCAAGATGCAGGTCTTCTCTAGTCTGAGTGATTACTTTGTTGCCATGCATTCCTTTCCTCTAAGAAAATGAATAATATTGTCACTGTGTTAAACTGCATATGATAGTTTGTCCTAGTTTGGCATCTGCACCAGATGTAATTGTAGCTAAACATTCTGAAAGAAATTTTAGGACTGAAATAGCATATTTGACAAATAAAGATGAATCCAATCATAAGTTAGATGGGATAACATCAAAGTTGCCAAGAATATCCAAACTCTTAAAATAAATGTGGCCAATGCTACATTTAAGAAGAGACATGGAAGAGCAGGGCTAGTGGCACACGCCTGTAATCCCAGCACTTGGGAGGCAGAGGCAGGCGGATTTCTGAGTTCGAGGCCAGCCTCGTCTACAGAGTGGGTTCCAGGACAGCCAGGGCTACACAGAGGAACCCTGTCTAGAAAAACAAAAAAAGAAAAAAGAAAGAAAGAAGAAACATGGAAAATATCAAGTTAATAATGAGGTACAAACAGATTCTACTTATTTAATAAATCCCTACCAAGAGAATCACAAATTATTGCAAAATACTACAAAATGTGATAATTTAATAAAAGGTTAGATTCTTCCTCCTACAGTAATGACATTTAAACAGGTTTTGGAAAACATTAACATAAGGCTAACTATTCATTATAGTCATATTTATAAGAAAATGACAGGAGAGCCCAGTAGCTGATCATGTATTGATATATCTGTCCATAAAAACTAAAAACACTCTAGAGAGTTGATGGTGCCCATATTTTCTGTAAACTTTAGTTTGCAGAACTTTGAATAGACAGGCCCAATGTTTGAATTTCAATGGCCGTTATATGACTTTGCCTGGGCAGACATGAACAAATGTATATTCACGCCAGACAAAAGACCATAGAACTGATCCCATCTATGTCTTCCTTATGGAACCAACAAGTTGACCGAAGACAGGTTTAGGAACAGGGATGATTCAATGAAAACAAAATCACTATAAAGCCCATCCCTCTCTGAGTGGTGACTCACAAAGGCTGAAATTCTATAGCTCTCTGCATGACTAGCAGATCCATGGGCTATTTTAAGAATTTTTTCTTTCAGTAACTGTCGCTGTGTATAACCTTAGTTTATTCAAGAGGTCTTGTGAACCCTGTAAATTTCAGGTGCTTCTGAACCTTATAGTCTTTAATTTTTTCAAGAGTCTTGTAAGTTTCATATTCTTCCTGAGTCTTGAGAAACCTTTCTGTAGCATGGAATGTTTAAGTAACAGGTGATAGCTAAACAGTGGTTGTGATTTATAGTCCAGCTGTTACATAGGAATTTTGTCTTTTTTCCTTTAACCCTTTCTATGACTGCCCATTGCCCATTTAGTTCTCAAAAACCCTAGGAAATGTGTTGTTTTCTAGTGTATGGCCAAGTCAGAGATAGTCTTAAATGGATTAGAAAATCTTCAACCACATATTTTAACAGGAAAGTACCATGGAATACTGTGTGGAATCCATCTTTAATGTGTACCAGAAAAATGAGATTTACTAGTTATAGTATTATGTCTGCTTTCACCTTATGTAATCAAGAAGTGTTTAGAATTGGGAATCATTGACTTCAAATACCATTCCAGACCCTATGCTAAGGATCATGGAAAATCATATAATGTTTATCAACAGTCCTATCAAGTTGGTGTATTACTTCTTTTTTCATATTGAAATCAAGATAAATAAACTCCTTATTGCCTTAGTAGAACTGAGTTAGGGGATGCTGCATGCAAATCTATTTATTATATTTTAATGTGAAGTTCCTAATTAGATAAAGTTTTTTTCATATTAGGTTATGCATAGGGCAGAGAGAATATGAAAGGACAGGGAATAGTGAATGCTGTGTGGTGTTTCCTGAGGAGATGTGAAAGTCCTTCTTACATCAATTAGGGCACCAGTAACAGATCAAAAAACAAAACAAAACAATAACCAAATAATGAAACAAAAACTATTCTACCCAATTTGAACTTAATAATCCAGAGATACTATTGGTGTCCCTTTGAGAAGTATGAGGGAAGGGTATTTCCAGACACTGGCTAACTTACAAAGAGCTGTATCACTGAATAACCTACCCATAATGATTGACAACTAACAAAAGGTGCATCCTGACAGCTATGGGCTGCACAACTCAGTCTTGGAGAGTCTTGTCTCCCTAGCAATTATAATTGCTCATGTAACATTGAGGAGGGAGGCTTGTTTATCACAGAAGAGCCAGAAGGTTCCTAAGGCTTTCATGAAAAGATTTCATAGGTTGCAGAGAAGGATTTCCATCCTTAGTTTGGGGGACTGGTGTGATTTAACCATACAAGTGGAATCTGATGCACTTAGGATTTCACTTATGATTATATCTTCCCACCTAAATGTGCATCCTTACCTTCACACATCCCATTAGATAAATATTACTTATTTCTCACCAGATGAAAACATGTATTAAACATCATTCTATTCTTATAAAGTCTATGAGTATTATTCTTTACAAATATTTAAATGTACAATTTAAAGTTACATATATTATTTTACTGAAAATGCAATGCTTCTTTGTATGTGTACATTTTTCTTGTATGTTTTTCAAGTCACAATTTTGACCTTATCTCCCATGTTTCTTTGACATGCCTAAGCCACTGTCCTTCATTCACTCTTTGTTGGGAAGTTGCCCATGACTTGCATGGGTCTTTTGTTTAGAGTAAGTTTGCTCAGGTTCTGGTGAAAATAATGATCATAGCACCAAAAGGAGAAGAGAATATTATGTCCTGGTTGATGTTTCCATTGTGTTCAGCTGTTCTTTCTCTGGCTATCAGTTGGCATTTCCTCAGAAACTCCAACCCTGTAAAAATGCTTTGCCTTTGTTTCAACTTTCTCCTCTTATTCAGCTCCCAGAATAAATGAAAAGATCATAGGATTAGGGATATGACTCAGTGGATAAGTGCTTGCCTAGCATGTTTGGCAATCCCAGCATGACAAAAAGAGGAAGAGGAAAAGGAGGAAAAGAGGAGAAAAAGACAAAGTAAAAGACTATGTTCCCTATTTCACTAAAATGTTATTATATTCCACATGTGTAATATAAGAGGTACACTCCTATACTGCTGGTGGGACTGCAAGCTGGTACAACCACTCTGGAAATCAGTCTGGAGGTTCCTCAGAAAACTGGATAAGATACTTCTGAAGGACCCAGCCATTCCACTCCTGAGCATATACCCAGAAGATTCCCCGGCATGCTACTCCTAGACTGGGTCAAATCCAGGTATGCCATTGGGTGACCTATGCTCCTGTGTGGTCTGCTGCTTTCTGTGAGTATATACGTATGTGGATTGGATGTTTTCCTTCTCCAGCTTTGTTGCTGTTAGTTTTGATTTTTGTTTTGTTTGGTTTTCTTTTGTTTGTTTGTTTGTATTTTTAGTTAAGATCTTCCACTGTGTCTTTGAGCTCACTAATTAGTTCGAGTGGCCTAGATTCACACATGTATATGTACCCACATGCACACAGGAATTCACTGGAGAGAGGAAATTGTCAGGTGCCATTTTTCAAGTGCTCCCTTTTTTATTGTGAGGATGTCTCTCACAATGCAGAACCTTTCCACAGAGGTGACACTGGCTGGCCAGATAATTCCACATTCTCAAGAAATGAAAAGACATAGATATTATGACTGATCTTTAACCATGGCAGCTGTGGGGTGGAATACATATTCAGAGCTATGGCTATGCATTCCTCTCCCACCTAAGGCCATCACTGATTTTAGATTGATATCTCAAGCTACAATTTCTTCTGTCATTGCTTTTATTCAGATATTTTTGTTACAACTTTGTCAGTACAGTTTCACAATAGTTTCAAAATAAGGATTTTTATGAACTAGGATCCTTTTGCAGTTTTGTTTGGTACCCTAAGATTCATGGACACATAATGAGCTCCTTGTTCATAGAGTTTACTTATGAAATGAAAGTAATAGTGTGTTATATAAAATATACAGTAAACAGTAGGAAATAGAATTTTGTAGCTTGCTTCCATATGCTAATAACTGGCTTGGATCTATGCTTCTGGATCTCCCATACCCCGCTAGCCATCTGGGGCAAAGCCCATGTTCAGTTTATTAAACAAAAGTCACATTTCCTGAACCTCATGAAATATGATAAATTGAATCTCCATGGAATTCCCCTAACCAATATCAGATCAGGTTCCCTTTTCCCCTCCACTCCTCCCCCAAATCCTCCATCCATTTCCCTCCCTAGTCCCTCCCTCCCTTCCCACTTGTGATTGATTTGTTCTCCCTCCCAAGTGGGACAGAGACATCCTCACTTGGGCACTTTAGCTTCTTGAACTTTTTGAGTTCTGTGGACTGTATCTTCAGTACTCTGTACTTTTGAGGGGAACTAACATCCACTTATTAGTTAGAATATATGATGCATGTCCTCTTGGGTCTGAGTTACCTCACTCAGGATGATATTTTCAAGTTCCATCTATTTGCCTGCAAAACTCAAAATGTCCTTATTCTTAATAGCTGAGTAGTATTCCATTGTGTAAATGAACCACATTTTCTGTATCCATTCTTCTGCCATGGGACATCTGAGTTGTTTCCAGCTTCTCTCTATCACAAATAAGGCCACTATAAACAGAGTAGAACAAGTTCTCCTGTGGAGCTGTAGGTCATCCTTTGCATACATTTCCAGGAGTGGTGTAAATTGGTCTTCAGGTGGATCTATTCCCAATTTTCTGAGGAACCGCCTGATTGATTTCCAGAGTGGTTGTACCAGTTTACAATTTGAACAGCAACAGAGAAGTGTTCCTCTTTCTCCACATCTTCTCCATCATGTCTTGTCACTACTGGTTTTGATCTTAGCCATTCTGATTGGTGCAAGGGGGAATCTCAAGGTGGTTTTGATTTGCACTTTTTTGATCACTAAGGAGTTTAACCATTTCTTTAGGTTTTCTCAGCCATTCGAGATTCCTCAGTTGTGAAATCTTGGTTTAGTTCTATACCCCATTTTTTTTTTATTGAGTTGTTTGGGTTTTTGGTAATTAGATTCTTGAGTTCTTCATATAATTTGGATATTAGCACTCTATCAGATACGGAGTTAGTGAAGAAAAAATTTCCCAATCTGTAGGTTGCTGATTTGTCTTATTGACTATGTCCTTTGCCTTACAGAAGCTTTCCAATTTCAACAGATCCCATTTATCAATTCTCGATCTTGAATAGTGAGTTACTGGAGTTCGGTTTAGGAAATTTCCCCCTGTGCCAATGAGTTAAAGGCTCTTTCCAAATTTTTCTTCTATTAGATTCAGTGTAACTGGTTTTATGTTGAGATCCTTGATCTATGTGGACTGAGTTTTGTGCAAGGAGACATATATGGATCTATTTTTATTTTTCTACATGCAGAGAGCCAGTTAGAACAACACCATTTGATGAAGATGCATTCTTTTATCCATTGTATATTTTTGGCTACTTTGTCAAAGACCAAGTGTCCTTAAGTGTGTGGTTTTATTCCTGAGTCTTTAATTCTATTTCATTTATCAATGTATCTGTCTCTGTACCAATACCATGCAGTTTTATCACTATTGCTCTGTAGTAAAGTTTAAGGTCAGAGATGGTGATTCTCCCTGAAAATTAAAAGATAAATACTTAAATATGCCCAAATTTAATGTCAGAAATCTGATTGTGTACTAGAATCTCTTGTCTTCTGAGAAGAACATATTGATACAGCTCATGTTTCCTAATTAGATTAATTCATATTATGAATCATAGGGAAATTAAATCTTTAAATCCTGTAGTTTTCCACAAATCTAAATTTAATAAAACTTGTTAGCAAATAATAGAGGCAATCTACTTAATGACTCTTATGTGTAAAAATATTAATCAAAGAGAAAGTGAGAGTTTGTGAAAAGATGCAAAAAGAGTCCATATGGAAATAGCATGGGCTTAAATGTTTAAAATATTATTATGATAATTGAAGACTGAGTACTCCTTAATTTTGCATTTTCTCTGAATTGGCCAGAAATATTTTTTTACATCCTGCTCACTGCCCCTCTACTATCTCTCCCTTTCACAATCCTTCCCCACATTACTCTGAATAGTCATCTAAGTAGTTTCCCCTTCACTCGGCATTCCACACCCCTTACCCTAGCACTTCAAGTCTCTGTGAGACTAAGAACTTCCTCTTCGACTGAGGCCAGAGAAGTAAACCCAGCTAGAAGAACATATTCCACATACAGGCAACATCTTTTGAGACAGTACCCATTCCAGTTGTTCGGGAGCCACATGAATCAAGCTGCATGTATGCTATATATGTGTGGGGAGGCTTAGGTCCAGCCTGTATATGTTCTTTGGTTGGTGGTTTATACTTTGAGAGTCCCAAGGCTCCAGGTAAGTTGACTCTGTTGGTCTTCCTGGGAGTTTCTATTCCCTTTACAGTCTACAATCCTTCGTCCATTCTTCCTTAAGACTCCCCAAGCACAATCTACTGTTTTGTCCAGAAATCTTAACATCTTTAAAAATTATGCTCTATGTATGCTTTTAAGAAAAGTATGCTTATTTGTCAGTTCTTGATCTTAGAGCATAAGCTATTGGTGTTCTGTTCAGGAACTTTCCCCCATGCCCATGTCCTCCAGGGTCTTCCCCAGATTCTTTTCTATTAGTTTCAGTGTGTCTGGCTTTAAGTGGAGGTCCTTAATCCACTTGGAGTTGAGTTTAGTACAAGGAGACAAGAATGGATCAATTTGCATTCTTCTGCATCAAAGATTCTGTAAGATAAAAGACACTGTCAAAAGGACAAATCTGCAACCAACAAATTGGGAAAAGATCTTCACCAAGCCTACATCTGACAAAGGGCTAATATCCAATATATACAAAGAACTCAAGAAGTTAGACCCCAGAAAACCAAATATCCCTATCAACAATGGGGTACAGAGCTAAACAAAGAATTTTCACCTGAAGAACTCCAAATGAACAATCTCTTCTCCCAAATCCCTCTGAAAAAAATTGTTATTAAAATTGATACCACTTCTCTTTAAAATCATTTTAAAATAGTCAAAGTGTCACTTAGCAAGTAAACATTATCTAAAACCATTGGCTCTGCTAATGATGACTGTATTCTCAGTATCTAATAAGATGAGGCAGGGGAATCACATGTTGAGGCCAATATATACCATTTTAAAATTTCTTATTCCTAGAAATAATGTTATACAAAAAGTCATTTTTACTTTCTCCCACMCATTCCATGTACAGCATATAAGACTTTACTCAAGTCAGAGCTGCAGGCGGCCACCAACCGCGCAGACACCAACTCGCTCAGGGTCCGGGACCGTGGACCAGGCAGCCACTTTGCATCGGGTCAGAAAGGCGGGTGGTCACTGAGCTCACCTGCTTGGCTGCCAACTCACCCGGAGATCTGTGCAGCCTGTGACAGGATGCCAGGCAGGACAGCCACCTTGCCTCAGGGCACCACAGTCTACCATCAGCAGGGACCAGGTATGGGAACAGAGGCCAAGACCAACACCTGTGCATGTTGTGCCTGGTATACAGTAGAAGCAGCCACCTTGCCTCAGGGCACCTCAGACAGCTAACCAGACAGAGCCCTGTGGACCAAGAACACCAACATCTAGGCTCCAGCAGACCAAAAAAGAAGCTCTACTCCTGTAGGGAATCTCGTGGTCAGACAGAGCCCCAAGAACTGCTACCATCTTGCAGCTGTAGGCCTGACCAGGTCACCATAGAAAACCAACAGAGGAGCCCAGGTCACCATAAAGATCTAACAGACGAGCCCAGACCTGTGGGAAAAAAGACCTGATTCTTAACAGCTGGCATCTAGGCAGGCGAGGAGGAGACAGTGGGACGCCAACTGCATACCCAGCAGCAAGCAGCCAGGAGTCTCAGGCCCGGCCCAGAAGAGCTGAGGAGGTAATTAGGAGCCCTATAGCTTAAACCGTCCAGCACCCACCTTGAGAGCACGGTCACCCTCCGTGACAGCAGCAACTAAAGCCAGGCTCATAAGAGCTTCAAACACCAACCAGCAACAACCACACCAACTAACTCCAGAGATAAACAGATGGCAAAAGGCGAATGGAGGAACGTTACTAACAGAAATCAAAACAATATGGCAGTATCTGAACCTAATTCTCCCACCACAACAAGTCCTGGATACCCCAACACACCAGAAAGACAAGATTTGGACTTAAAAGCACAGGTCATGATGCTGCTGGAGGAACACTAAAAAGACATAAACAAATCCCTTAAAGAAATGTAGGGGAACATGAATAGGTTAGAAGCGCTTACAATGGAAACACAAAAATCACTTAAAGAATTCCAGGAGAATAGGGGTCAAAAGAGAGAAGCCAATAAAGAAGAAATGAAAATCTCACTTAAAGATATGCAGGAGAAATTGAGTCATCAGGCAGAAATCATGAAAAAGGAAACACAAAAATCTCTTAAAGAATTGCAGGAAAACACAAACAAACAAGTGAAGGAACTGAGCAAAACCATCCAG
>BDUI01001461.1:98853-112638 GCA_002335545.1 Apodemus speciosus
GAGAGAGAGAGAGAGAGAGAGAGAGAGAGAGAGAGAGAGAGAGTTTCAGGGGGATAGAGGATTGATTCATGAGAAAATGGTGTCACAGAATTTAAATTTTGAAAACTTCCCAGTTCCTACTTATAATACTTGATGTCCATTGCTTGGCACCTGCATAGAAAAGAAGAGGGGAAAAGGGAAATTCAAAGGACAAAGCAGTGGAATAAAAGGGAAAGTGAGCACAGATATACCATTGGAAATACCACTAAAAAACTAATCAATTTTGTGACTTAACTGAATTAATCTAAAACCACTTGCTACAAATGTTTCCCATCTCCACATATTATCACAATGGGGATTTAGAGATTAAAATCATGAGTCTTATGGGGAATCCCAGCTTCAGTCCAAGCAAAATCCTACATACTGAAAAGCACCCTCATTTACTACACGAGAATCCATGTTGTTCATAAAAGTAGAAATCAGATTCTGGAGAGCCCCCTATGGCAATCTAGATGTACCAGAATAAACTACTGTGGTAGAAATGGAAAGTATGTTAAGAAAATATTTTCTCTATGGAAGTGGGCCAGAGAGATAGGAAAGGTTGAAGCCTGATTGACTCTGGGTCACTAGACTCCTGTTCGCTGATGAGTCATTTACACAGTATCCAAAGTCTTCTGCATTAGACATGAGAGTTTTGCTTACTCAGGCTCTGCTCTTTATTATAGTCCTGGACCTAACATTTCAGTCTTTCTCTGTTCTTGGTTTCTTTCACATGTTAATCTCATTGCCTTTCTTACCCTACTCTTCTGCCCCAAAACATTGTTTCTACCTTTACATTTTTACATTGAATTTGAAATGTGTATTTTCACTGGTACTGTGTTTTAGCTCAGGATATTACCTGCCTATTATTAGTTTGAAGTTGTTGCAATGCAAGGTTTCTGGTCATTTTCGGGAGGACAGCTGTGGCCTTTTTCAATCAGAAACTGTTGATTCCATCTTGGGTTTTGGACTGTAAATGCAAAGATCAAAGAAAGCAAAGTGCTTTCTTTGTATGCTGAAGGCAGTTAACAATCAGGAGTTGTTGCTCAGTCTTTATCAAAGGATTAGTGAAAATGGAGAGAAAAGCTTATGAGTCTTTAGCATCCAGATGGTGTATCCCTTGGTGCTTACTGCTTTCCTGTTTCCCCATCGCTTTGGCACTCTCATCAGTAATTAAGTTAGGATCTAGTCTCATCTAGACCCACAGATTCTGAGCATACCACCAATTGGTAAGCAGCCAAGCAATTTATAAGAACTTTTCATTTCACAACAATTTGTGTCACAATATATAGTTCTGCAGGAACCAGAAAGGGCAGTAAGCACACTTCATAGTTCACAGTTCTTCAATCTACTGCACAAGCCATTTCATTTCAAGGGAGAAAGGTAAGGCTTACCTGTATTTCTTTTTTACACATGAAGGGTCTCTCTATTGTGTCAAGCTAAAAAATGAAGATGAAGGTATGAGTGTATATGTTTGTGTGGGTGTATTTGTGTTTGTGTGTGTATGAATGTATGAGAGAGAGGGGGAAAGACAGAGAGACAGAGACACAGAGAGAATATATGCAGCTGCATGCTGTGGTGTGGGTGTAGACCTAATAAAGTAAGAACGTTTGGGGAATCTTCTATATGAGGGGAATATTTTATATGGGTTCAGAAGATAAAACTTGGGTCTACAGATTCACTCAACTAGCACTTTATCCTCTGAGCTATGTCACCTGTCTTCTACCCTGATTTCTAATATGATTATTACCTGCCAATTTAGCATCTGGAAATTACTCAGTTTCCATTTCCTTTGGCACATATAACCAGTCCCTATTCTGCAAACTAAATCAAAGCAGATCTGAAGACTTTTAGACTATTTTCTGTAACAAGCTGAATTACCAGAAGACTCAAACAAAATTAATCAAATATTAAAGCATAAGTAATTTAAACCACCCACTACTTAAATGGACTTAATAGGCTAACAGAAGAAGAAAACCAAAATCACTCTGAGTTATGGAAAAAAGAAGCTAAGCTGAATTGAGGCAGTAAATGCTGGCCCTTGACCTGTGGTTTGTTTTCTAAATGAAGTATCGGCTGCAGAACTTCTGTGGGGATTAAAAATCCACTTATGTATAAACTGAAAGGGCAGCATAAACTCCATTTATCTCCATGTAAGGACAACTGGAGGAAATATATGAAAAGTCCAACCATAACAGTTCAAAGTAGGTATGCGATCTCATGTTTCAACTTACTTAGAAGCTCCATCACATGCTTGCTTAGAAAAAAAATGCCTTCCACATCCCAGGATTAAAGTTTCCTTTTTATTGTACTCACTTTAAATGTCTATGAATATTGAACTCCTAGCAAAGCTTTTCTTCAATGAAATGTAAATTAGAAGCTACAGTGGGCTTTTCATAAGGATAAAGGTAGTGCATGGTATCTCTGCGATAATGAGGATTCAGCTGAATTGTTTTGATAGATAAAAACAAATATTTCCATAAGAAAAGCAAAAGAAAATAAGGAAAGTTCGGGAAGGTTAAATGAGGAGCCCAATCTATTGGATAAGGTACGGAATAAAAATATCAGAGGAGGGGAGGGAGAGATGGATCACTCATTAAGACCCCATGCTGCTTTTGCAGAGAAACCAGCCTTGGTTCCCAGAACCCACATACTTGTTCTAGGGAATTCCACAACATCTTCTAACCTCCAAGAGCACCAGGCATATACAGGATATGCTGGCAATATGCTAGTATAACATTTATGCATATCAAATAAATGAATCTTTAAAACAAAAGTTTAAACAAATATCAGAAGACACATGAGTGTTATTATATATGCTTATAATCTCAGTATTAGGGGGAGACAATAATATCTTGGATTTGGGGCCAGCTTACATCGTTAAAAAAAAAAAAAAAAACACAGTCTCAAAATGAAAAAGGTATCTGGGAATGTGTTTATGTGAATGAGCACTTTTCAAAAAAGTCTAAAGACGAGATTTAGAAAACAAGTAAAGCTGAAGCATTAGTCCATCTATTATCCCAGCAGTCAACAGGGAGACTGAGGGTAGATACTGGAGAACCTCAAGAAGAAAGTGGGCCAACTAGCCTGGTGTTCCCATTGGTAAACAAGAAACCCTGACTCAGACAAGGRGATAGGTGAGGGCTGATTCTGAGGCTGATCTCTGAATTCAACACATATTCTAAAATGGAACAGACTTGCACATACAAGCATACAAACATACAAATTCACACACACACACACACACACACACACACACACACACACAAGCACGCATGTTCATACCTGTGTGTACATACACAGGAGCAAAAGAAAAACCAGAACAACTTAGAAAAAGTGCCAGTTGACACCACTTTTAGGAGTCAAATTGCTTACCAGGGGATAGGCAGGAAATTTACCTGGGTAAGTTAAATGAAGGGACATTTCTGAGTGTGAGAAGATATCATGAAAAAAATAAGTAACACACCTGATTAGAGGATTTATGTTCAAAGAGGCAACCCTGTCTGTCAGAAGCCATAATGGGACAAGCTAATAATTAGCAGATGATCTTCCTGAAATGACCTGCTTTGAATTATTATATAATCTGTGGAAAAGTATGCCCTTATTAAGCAGGGATTTGATTTAGGAAAGATTCCTGATATTAATATGCTTTTGCTGTTAATATTAAATACACACACACACACACACACACACACACACACACACACATATATATATATATATGTGTGTGTRTATATATATATATATATATATATATATATATATATATATATAAAATTAAGTAATAGCACAGCACTTTGGAGCAGATCTCTGCAGATTGATGAAGAAGACAAATAGATGACTTAAGTCTTAATGATGATCCTATAATAATTCCTAGATTATATCTGTGATTATTAAGTTCTTTTATAATGAGGCTGTTATTAGGTCATTTTCTGATAGTCAAATCTGCAATGAGAATTCTGCCAGTCTACCAAATGTCACCAGTTAATTGCTCTCTAAGGGTAGTTAACTAGACATTCTCCTATTCATAGCACATTCCAAGTCGTTGTAAACCAATTAACCAAAGGTCATAAAAAGGGAACTAATGATTAATCATAGGTGCTAGGAGAGAAGATTGACTGGGTTTATCTATACAGAACTTCACTAATAACTTAGTTATGGGACATCTTTGCTCCTGTGATTGAGCAGGCTGGTACAGTTTGGAACATGCAGAACCCCAGAGTGTTAAAACAGATGGGAAAATTCTGCCAGGACACCACCTGCACCCAGGAGATGGGCAATGTCACAGCACTCTATGCCAGGGAGAGCCATCACACAGGGGTGCTGAGACAGGCTTGTAGGCACACAGGAGGGACAAGCACTAGTCAGAGACAAAAGGACCAACTAACACCAGAGATAACCAGATGGCAAAAGGCAAAAGGCAAATGTAGGAACATTACCAGTAGATATCAAGGCAACATGGCAACATCCGAATCCAATTCTCCCACAACAGCAAGTCCTGGATACCCAGAAACACCAGAAAAGCAAGATTTGGATTTAAAATCACAGCTCATGATGCTGATACAGGGCTTCAAAAAGAACATAAAAAAACTCCCTTCAAGAAATACAGGAGAACACAGGTAAACAGGGTAGAAGCCCTTAAAGAATTACAAGAAAGCACAACCAAACAGGTGAAAGAGTTGAACAAAACCATCCAGGATCCAAAAATGGAGGTAGAAACAATAAATAAATCACAAAGGGAGACAACTCTGGATATAGAAAACCTAGGAAAGAAGTCAGGAGTCATGGATGCAAGCATCAGCAACAGAATACAAAAGAAAGCACTGAAGCAACAGTCAGAAAAAATGCAAAATGCAAAAAGCTCCTGACCCAAAGCACCCAGGAAATCCAGGACAAAATGAGAAGACCAAACCTAAGGATTATAGTTATAGAAGAGAGCGGAAGATTTCCAACTTAAAGGGCCAGTAAATGTCTTCAACAAAATTATAGAAAACTTTCCTAACCTAAATAAAAAGATGCTCATGAACATACATGAAGCCTACAGAACAACAAATCAATGTGACCAGCAAAGAAATTCCTTCAGTCATATAATAATTAAAACACCAAATGAACTAAACAAAGAAAGAATATTAAGAGCACTAAGGGAAAAAGGTCAAGTAACATATAAATGTAGGCCTATCAGAATTGCACCAGACTTCTCACCAGAGGCTATGAAAGCCAGAAGAGCCTGGGCAGATGTCATACAGACCCTAAAGGAAGACAAATACTAAACTAGTCTGCTATACCCATCAAATCTCTCAAATACCATAGATGGAGAAACCAAGGTATTCCATGACAAAAAATTTACATAATATCTTTCCACAAATCCAGCCCTTCCAAGGACAATTAATGGAAAACACCAACAAGAGGAGGGAAACTACACACTAGAAAAAGCAAGAAATTAATCTTCTTTCAACAAACACAAAAGAAGATAACCACACAAACAAAAAAATTACATCACAAATAACAGGAAGCAACAATCACTATTCCTTAATATCTCTAAACATCAATGGACACAATTCCCCCAATAAAAAGACATAGACTAACAGACTGGAAACCTAAACAGGACCCAGCATTTTGCTGCATGCATGAAAGGTATCTCAGTGTCAAAGAAAAACACTACTTCAGAGTAAAGGCTGGAAAACAATTTTCCAAGCAAATGGTTCCAGGAAACAAGCTGGAGAAGTCATTCTAATATCACATAAAATTAACTTTCAAGCAAAAGTTGGCAAAAAAGACATGGAAGATCACTTCATATTTATGAAAGGAAAAAATCTACCAAGAAGAACTCTCAATTCTGAACATCTATGCTCCAAATGCAAGGGCACTTTCATTAGTAAAAAAAATTTTACTGAAGCTTAAAGCACACATTGCACCTCACACAATAATTGTGGGTGACTTCAAAATCCCACTCTTCTCAATGGACAGATCAGGGAAACACAAAAGAAACAGAGACACAGGGAACATACCAGAAGTTTTGGACCAAATGGATTTAACAGTTATCTATATAATATTACATCGTAAATCAAGAGAATATATCTTTTTCTTAGCACCTCATAATGCCTTCTCCAAAATTGACCATATAATTGGTCACAAAACAGACCTCAACACATATAAAATGGAACTAATCTCATGTTCGATATCAGATCACCACGGTCTAAGGCTGGTCTTCAAAAACAAACAAACAACAACAACARCAGCAACAAAAAACCAAAAGAAATTGCACATACACATGGAAACTGAACAACACACTTCTCATTGATAACTTGGTCGAGGTTGAAATAAATAAAGAAATTATAGACTTTTTAGAATTTAATGAAAACTAAAACACAACATACCCAAACTTATTGGACACAATGAAAGCAGTGCTAAGAGGAAAACTCTCAGCTCTGAGTACCTCCAAAAAAAAAAAAAAACTAGAAAGAGCATACGCTAACAGCTTAACAGCACAGCTGAAGGTTCTAGTACAAAAAGAAGCAAATACACCCAAAAGGAGTAGACAGCAGGAAATTATCAAATTCAGGTCTGAACTCAATGAAGTAGAATCAAAATGAACTATACAAAGAATCAACCAATTCAGGCACTGGTTCTTTGAAAACAACAACAACAAAAACCCAAAATAATAGATAAACCCTTAGCCAAACTAACTGGAGGGAACAGAGATAGTATCCAAATCTGCAAAATCAGAAGTGAAAAGGGAGACATAACAGAAACTTAGGAAATCCAAAAAACTTAAGATCCTACTACAAAAGTCTATACTCAACATAAATGGAAAATCTAGATGAAATGGACAATTTTCTAGACAGATACCAGGTAACAAAGTTAAATCAGGATCAGATAAATGATCTAAGTAATCCCATAACACTAAAAAAAAAAAAAAAAARCAGTCATTAATAGTCTGTCAATAAAAAAAAAAAGCCCAGGAGCAGATAGTTTCAATGCAAAGCTCTGTCAGATCTTCAAAGAAGACTTAATACAAGTACCCCTCAAACTATTCCCCAAAATAGAACCCAACTCATTTTATGAAGTCACAATTACTCTGTTACCTAAATTACACAATGACTCAAGAAACAAAGAGAAATTCAGAACAACTCACCTCATGAATTTTCATGCAAATTACTCAATAAAATTTTCACAAACTAAATCCAAGAAGATATCCAAATGATCACACATCATGATCAAGTAAGCTTCTTCCTAGGTATGCAGGGATGGTTCAACATATGGAAATCCATCAATTTCATCCATTCTGCAGAAAAAATCAAACACACACACACACACACACACACACACACATGATCATTTCATTTGATGCTGAGGAAGCATTTCACTAAATTCAGCATCCATTCATGAAAAAAGTTTAGGAATGTTCAGGATTCAAGCCCATACCTAAACGTAGTAAAAGAAATATACAGCAAACTACTAGCCAACATCAAACTAAATAGAGAAAAATATGAAGGAATCCCACTGAAATCAGGGACTAGGCAAGGCTGTCTACTCTCTCTCTCTACCTGTTCAATACAGTAATTGAAGTTCTAGCAAGAGCAATTACACAACAAAAGGAGGTCAAAGGAATACAAATTGGAAAGGAAGAAGTCAAACTATCACTATTTGCAGATGATATGATAGCATACTTTAGGGACACAAAAAACTCCACCAGAGAACTACTAGAGTTATAAACAACTTCAGCAAAGTGGTCGAATATAAAATTATCTGAAGYAAATCAGTAGCCTTCCTATATTCAAATGATAAATAGGCTGAGAACGAAATTAGGGAAATGAAACCCTTCATAATATCCACAAACAATATAAAGTATCTTGGTGTGACTTTAACCAAACAAGTCGAACATCTGAATGACAAGAACATCAAGACTCTAAAGTAAGAAATCAAAGAAGACCTTAGAAGATAGACGAATATTCCATGCTCATGGACTGGTAAGATTAATATAGCAAAAGTGGCCATCTTGCCAAATGTAACACACAGATTCAATTCAATCCCCATCAAAATCTGAACTCAATTCTTCATAGGGTTAGAAAGTGTAATTCTCAAATTCAACTGGAATAATAAAAAAAATGCAGAAGAGCTAAAACTATTCTCAACAGTAAAATAACTTCTGGGGGACTCAGTATCCCGAATCCTYAAAGAGTACTACAGAGAAATAGTGTTAAAAACTGCATGGTACTGGTACAATGACAGACAAGTAGATCAGTGAAATAGAATTGAAGATCCAGAAATGAACCCACACACCTATGGTCACCTGATCTTTGACAAAGGAACTAAAATCATCTAGTGGACAAAAGATAGCCTTTTCAAAAAATGGTGCTGGTGCAACTGAAGGTCAGCATGCAGAAGAATGCAAATTGATCTATTCTTATCTCCTTGTACTGAGCTCAAGTCTAAATGGATCAAGAACCTCCACATAAAACCAAACACACTGAAACTAATAGAAAAGAAACTGAGGAAGACCCTTGTGGACATGGGTACAGGGCAAAAGTTCCTGAACAGAACACCAAGAGCTTATGCTTTAAGATCAAGAATTGACAAAAAGAACCTCATAAAATTACAAAGTTTCTGTAAGACAAAGGACACTCTCAATAGGACAAAAAGGCAACCAAAAAATTGGGAAAAGATCTTTACCAAACATACATCCGACAGAGGGCTAATATCCAATATATACAAAGAACACAAGAAGTTAGTCTCCAGAGAACCAAATAACTCTATTAAAAAAATGGGGTAAAGAGCTAAACAAAGAATTTTCACCTGAGGAATATTGAATGGCTGAAAAGCACCTAAATAAATGTTCATCATCCTTAGTCATCAGAGAAATGCAAATCTAAACCACCCTGAGATTTCACCTCACACCAGTCAGAATGGCTAAGAAAAAAAAAAAAAAAAACCTCAGGAGACAGCAGTTACTGTCCAGGCTGTATAGAAAGAAGAACACTCCTCCACTGCTGGTGGGATTGTAAGCTGGTACAGCCACTCTGGAAATCAGTTTGGCAGTTCCTCATGTAACTGGGCATGATACAACCAGAGAGAACTCAATTATACCTGTCCTGGGCATATACCCAGAGGATTCCCCAGCTTGTAATAAGGACACATACTCCACTATGTTCATAGAAGCCTTACTTATAATAGCCAGAAGCTAGAAAGAACCCATTTGTCCCTCAACAGAGGAATGGATACAGAAAATGTGGTTTGCAGTCCTTCAGGAAGAGCAACAATATGTACCCACCAGTACCCCAGACCTCCCAGAGACTAAACCACCAATCAAAGAGTACACATGGAGAGACCCATGGCTCCAGCTACATATGTAGTAGAAGATGACCATTTCAGACATCAATGAGAAGACACACCATTGGTTCTGTGAAGGTTCGATTCTCCAGAATAGGGTAGAAGCTCATGTGCTAGCTATCATGACACAGATAGTGGCACACAAAAAGAGACCGATCTCAAAGAGGTTAGAAGGTGAGGACAAACTTCTGAGTCTGTTCTTTTCCACACATTTGTTGTAGCCTCTATGCATGTCTACATATGTGTATATGAAGCATGTGTTCTCATGTGCATACTTGAATACACATACACTCATATACACCACAAAATAATTTTTCAAAAAAAAAAAGCCAACAAAAATGAAAAGAAGTGCTTTCTAGTTCACAATGCCCCATTAATGGTTAGTTAATTCTTTAAGATAATGATTAGTTCCCATTTGAGATTGTTACTTCATACTTGAGCATTTGACCTGGTGAGAGAGGGAACCTTAATACTGTGGTAGAAGAAGCCCTTGTTTTCATTTCTAGATACAACCTCCTATTGCTGTCTAATTGCTCTGGCTATGACTTCAAGTACTATATTGAATAGATATGGAGAGAGTGGGCAGCCTTGTCTTGTCCCTGATTTTAGTCTGATTGCTTCAAGTTTCTCTCCATTTAATTTGATGTTGGATACTGGTTTGCTGTATATTGCTTTCAATGTGTTTGCATATGGGCAAGGAATTCCTGATCTCTCCAAGACTTAATGTGAAGAGATGGTGAATTTTGTCAAAAGCTTTTTCAGCATCTAATGAAATGACCATATGTTTTTTTTTTCTTTGTGTTTGTTTATGTAGTAGATTACATTGATGAATTTCTGTATATTGAACCATCCCTGCATCCCTGGGATGAAACTTACTTGATCATGATAAATTGTTGTTTTGATGCATTCTTGGATTCAGCTGGCCAGAGTTTCAGTCAATTTTTGCATCAATGTCCATAATGGAAATTGGGCTAAAGTTCTCATTCCTTGTTGGCCTTTGTTTGGTTTAGGTATAAGCATTATTGTGGCTTCATAGAATGAATTGGGTAGTGTTCCTTGTGTTCCTATTTTGTGGACTACTTTGAAGAGTATCAGTTTCAGGTCTTTGAAGATCTGATAGAATTCCCCACTAAACCCATTTTGGTTCCTGGCTCTTTTTGGGGGGGAGGGGGTGTTGGGAGACTATTAACGACTGCTTATGTTTCCTCAGGACTTAAGAGGCTATTTAGATTCTTTGTCTGATCCTGTTTTAGCATTGCCACCTGGTATGTGTATAGAAAATTGTTCATTTTGGCCAGATTTTCTAATTGTATTGAGTATAGGCTTTTGTAGAAGGATCTAATGATTTTTTGAATTTTCTCAGTTTTTGTCGTTATGTCTCCCTTTTCATTTCTGAATTTATTAGTTTGGGTAGTACTTCTGTGCCCTCTGGTTAGTCTCACTAAAGGTTTATCTATCTTGTTGATTTTCTGCAAGAACCAGCTTCTGGTTTTGTTGATTCTTTGTATAGTTCTTTTTGTTTCTATTTGGTATGTTTCAGCCCTTGAGTTTGGTTATTTCTTGCCGTCTACTTCTCTTGGATGCATTTTCTTCTTTTTGTTCAAGAGGTTTCAGGTGTGTTGTCAAGCTGCTAGTGTAAGCTCTCTCCATTTTCTCTTTGGGGGCACTCAGAGCTATGAGATTTCCTCTTAGCACTGCTTTCATTATGTTCCATAAGTTTGGGTATGATGTGTCCTTGTTTTCACTAAATTATAAAACGTCTTTTATTTCTTTCTTATTTCTTCCTTGACAAAGTATCATTGAGTAGTGGATTGTTCAACATCCATGTGTATGTGTGTTTTCCATTCTTTTTGTTTGTTTGTTTAAACTTAAAACCAGCCTTAGACCATGGTGATCAGATAGGGTTCATGGAATTAGTCCAATATTCCTGCATCTGTTGAGGCCTGTTTAATGACCAATTATGTGGTCAATTTTGGAGAAGGTACCATGAGATGCTGCAAAGCAGGTATATTCTTTTGCTTCAGGATGGAATGTTCTGTAAATATCTATTAGATCCATTTGTTCCATAACTTCAGTTAGCTTCACTGTGTCTCCATTTAGTTTCTGTTTCCATGATTTGTCCATTGTTCAATGTGGGGCATTAAAGTCTCCCACTATTATTGTGTGGAGTGTGATGTGTGCTTTGAGCATCAGTAAAGTTTCTTTTATGAATGTGGGTGGCCTTGCATTCAGAACATGAATGTTCAGAATTGAGAGTTTATCTTGGTAGATTTTTTTTCCTTTGACTAGTATGAAGTGTCCCTCCTTATCTTTTTTGACAACTTTTGGTTGAAAGTTGATTTCATCCAATATAAAAATGGCCAGTCCAGCTTGTTTCTTGGGACCATTTGCTTAGAAATTTGTTTTCCAACCTTTGACCCTGAGGTAGTAACTCTATTTGTCACTGAGTTAGATTTCTTTTATGCAACAAAATATTGAGTCCTCTTTATGTATCCAGTGTGTTAGTCTATGTCTTTTTATTGGGGAACTGAGACCATTGATGTTAAGAGATATTAAAAGAAAAGTGATTTTTACTTCCAGTTATTTTCTTTTTTTCTTTTTATTCATATATATATATATATATATATATATATTCTTTATTTATATTTAAAATGACTTCCCCTTTCCTAGTTCCCCCCAAAGTCCCTTAAGCCATCTCTCCTCCCCCTGTTCCTCAATCAATCCCTTCTTGCTTCCCTTTCCTGGTATTTCCCTACACTGCTGCATGGAGCCTTTCCAGGACCAGTGGCTTCTCCTCTCTTTGATGTCCAGCAAAGCAATCCACTGCTGCCTATGTATCTGGAGCCGTGGGTAACATCATGTGTTTTTAATAGCTGAGTAGTATTCCATTGTGTAAATATACCACAATTTCTTTATCTATTCCGCTGTTGAGTAACATCCTGCTATTTTATTGTTAATGGTAGAATTCTGTTTGTGTGGCTACCTTTGTTTGGGATTATTGAAAGATTAATTTAGTGCTTTTTCTAGGGTATATTTTCCCTCCTTGTGTTGGTACGTTCTACCCATTATCCTTTGTAGAGCTGGGTTTGTGGAGATATATTGTGCAAAATAGTTTTTTTGTCATGGAATGTCTTATTTTCTCTGTCTATGGTAATTGAGAGTTTTGCTGGGTATAGTAGTCTGGGCTGATATTTCTTATGGTCTATATGAAATATGCTCAGGATCTTCTAGCTTTCAAACTTTCTGGTGAGAAGACTGGTGTAATTCTGATAGGTCTGCCTTTACATGTTACTTGACCTTTGTCCCTTGCTGCTTTTAATATTCTTTGTTTGTTTAGTTCATTTGGTGTTTTCGCTATTATGTGACAGGAGATATCTGTTTTATGGTCCAGTCTGTTTGGAGTACTGTAGGCTTCTTGTAAGTTCATGGATACCTCTTTCTTTAGGTTAGGGGAGTTTTCGTCTATAATTTTGCTGAAGATATTTACTGACCCTTTAAATTGTAAATCTTTGCTCTCTTCTATACCTATAATTCTTAAGTTTGGTCTTCTTACTGTGTCCTGGATTTCCAGGATGTTTTGGATTACAATCTTTTTGCATTTTTCATTTTCTTTGACTGTAGAATCAGTGTTTTCTATGGTATCTTCAATACCAGAGATTCTTTCTTCTATCTCTTGTATTCTATTCTGGATGTTTGCATCAATGACCCCTGATTTCTTTCCAAGGATTTCTGCCTCCAGAGCTGTTGTCCCTTTGTTATTTCTTTATTGTTTATACTTCCATTTTTTTTTTTAGATCCTGGATGATTTTGTTCAGTTCCTTCACATGTTTGTTTGTGTTTCCCTGAATTTCTTTAAGGAATTTTTGTGTTTCTAATTTTAAAGACTTCTATCTGTTGACAAATATTCTCCTGGGTTTAAGGGATTTTTGTGTTTCCTCTTTAATGGTTTCTACATGTTGATCCATGTTCTCCTCTATTTTATTTATTTATTTATTTATTTATTTATTTATTTATTTATTGGATATATGCTTTTTTTACATTTCATTTCCTTTTTCTGGTTTCCCCGCCCCCCAGATGTCCCATAAGTCTTTTTCCCTCCCCCGGTTCCCCCATTCACCCCTTCCCACTTCCCTGTTCTGGTATTACCCTGCACTACTGCATTGGGCATTTCCAGAACGTGGGTCCACTTTTTCTTTCTTGTCGGAGAGCGTTTGATAGGTGGATTGTGTCTATGGTGTTCCAAGATTCTAGGCTAATATCCACTAATCAGTGAGTACATGCCATGTGTATTTTTTTGAGACTGGGTTACTTCACTCAGTATGATGCTCTCCAGCTCTATCCATTTCTCTAAGAATTTCATGAATTCATTGTTTCTAATGGCTGAATAGTACTCCATCGTGTATATATACCACATTTTCTGTATCCATTCTTCTGTTG
>BDUI01001461.1:116221-130548 GCA_002335545.1 Apodemus speciosus
TATTCTATTTGGTTCAAAACTTCTGTTAGTTTCATTGTGGCTTTGTTTTGTTTGTGTTTACCTGATCTGTCCAATGAGGAGAGTGGGGGTGTTGAAGTCACCTGCAATTATTGTGTGGGGAGTGATGTGTGCTTTAAGCTTTAGTAAAGTTGCCTTTATAAATGAGGGGGCCCTTTTATTTGGAGAATACATGTTCAGAATTGAGAGTTTTTCCTGGTAGATTTTTCCTTTGAGAATATAAAGTGTCCTTCTGTGTCTTGTTTGATGACTTTTGGTGGAAAGTCTATTTTATTGTGTATTAGAATGCCTACTCCAGCTTGTTTCCTGGGACTATTTGCTTGGAAAACTGTTTTTCTAGTCTTTTAATCTGAGGTTGTTTGTCTTCGAAACAGAGATGCATTTCCTGTATGCAGCAGAATGTTGGGTCTTATTTACATATCCAGTCTGTTGGTCTATGTCTTTTTATTGGGGAATTGAGTCCATTGATGTTAAGAGATATTATGGAATAGTGATTGTTGCTTCCTGCTATTTTTGATGTAATTTTTATGTTTGTGTGGTTATCTTCTTTTGAGTTTGTAGAAAGAAGATTCATTTTTTGAGTTCTCTAGTATCTATTTTCCCTCCTTTTGTTGGTGTTTTCCATTCATTATTCTTTGAAGGGCTGGATTTGTAAAAAGATACTATGCAAATTTGTTTTTGGCATGAAATATCTTGGTTTCTCCATCTATGGTATTTGAGAGATTTGTTGGATATAGCAGTCTGGGTTGTCATTTCTGTTCCCTTACGATCTGTATGACATTTACCCAGCCTCTTCTGGCTTTCATAGTCTCTGGTGAGAAATCTGGTGTGATTCTGATAGGTCTATTTTATATGTTACTTGACCTTTATCCTTTACTGCTTTTAATATTCTTTTTTGTTTAGTACATTTGGTGTTTTAATTATTATGTGATGGGAGGAATATCTTTTCTGGTCAAATCTATTTGGAGTTCTATAGACTTCTTGTATGTTCATGGGCATCTCTTTCTTTAGATTAGGGAAGTTTTCTTCTATAATTTTGTTGAAGACATTTACTGGCCCTTTAATTTGGAATTTTTTACTCTCTTCTATACCTATAATCCTTAGGTTTGTTCTCCTCATTTTGCCCTGGACTTCCTGGATGTTTTGGGTCAGGTGCTTTTGCATTTTTCATTTTCTTTGACTGTTCTATCAATGCATTCTATGGTATCTTCTGCATCTGAGATTCTCTATTCTATCTCTTGTATTCTTTTTTTCATGCTTGTATCCATGACTCCTGACTTCTTTCCTGGGTTTTCTATGTACTGAGTTATTTCCCTCTGATTTCATTGTTCCTACCTCCATCTTTAGATCCTGGATGTTTTTGTTCTATTTCTTCACCTGTTTTGTTGTGTTTTCCCTTAGTTCTTCAAGGGCTTCTCCCTCTTTACTTGTGCTCTCCTGTATTTCATTAAGGGATTTATTTATGTCCTTCTTGAAGTCCCCCATCAGCATCAGGACCTGTTATTTTAAATCCAAATCTTGCTTTTCTTGTGTGTTGGGGTATCCAGGACTTACTGTTGTGGGAGTATTGGGTTCAGATGGTGCCATATTGCCTTGATTTATGCTAACAAAGTTGCTATGTTTGCCTTTCACCATCTGGTTTTCTCTGGTGTCAGTTGGACCTTCTGTCACTGGCTGGTGCTTGCCCCTCCTCTGTGCCTGCAAGCTTGTCTCATCAACCCTGGGTGACCTTCTTTCCCCTTCCATAGATTGCTGTGGTGCTGCTGAGCTCCAGGGTGCAGGTGGAGTCCTGGGGGGGGGGGTCCCAAGTGATCTTCTGCTCTGGTGATCCCTGCCTACCAGTCTGTCGCTCTACACAGTCCAATTTGTGATTCCTTTATTGTTTCTACTTCCATTTTTAGATCCTGAATAGTTTTGTTCAATTCCTTCACTTCTTCCGTTGTATTTTCCTATAACTATAAGGATTTTTTGTGTTTCCTTTTTAGGGGATTCTACCTCTTTACCTGTGTTCTTCTGTATTTCTCTAAGGGAGTTATTGATGTCCTTCTTAAAGTCCTCTTTCAGCATCATGAGATGTGATTTTAAATCCATATCTTGTTTTTCTGGTGTGTTGTGATATCCAGGAATTGCTGTTGTTGGACAACTGAGTAGTAGCCATGGTTTCTGATACTATGCAGCCTTGGTTTCTGTTGAAAAGGTTCTTGTGCTTTCCTTTCACTATCTGGATTTCTCTGGTGGCTTTGTTCTTGCTGTCTCTGGCTGGACCTTGTGCCCCCTGTGGGCCTGTAAGCCTCCATCAGTACTCCTTGGAGACCAGTACATTCCTGGCAGAACCCTTACACTAAGTGTTGTGGTAAAGCCCTAGCTCCCGGGTACAGAAGGCAACTGGAAGTACCCTGTCCTAGTTGCTCTGCTGATCCTGTGCCCTGCAGGCTCCTGTCAGGACCTGCCTTGCACAGCCACCTGATAGAAAATGGAGATCTCACTTTCAAGCCTGGTAGTCAGAGCACTCGCTGGAGAACAGCTCTCCCCTGTCAGGACCTGTGCACACAGGGCTCTGGGACTGCCTTAGCTCCAGGATGAAGGTGGCTACTGGAAGGAAGAAGTAAACTTTCATCCAATTCCTTTTTGCTATTTCTAATTTATTATTTACTTGTGTGTATCCTAATTTTTTACTCTGGCAATACACTAATTCCTGCTACCCTGTGAATGCTTAAAAGAGTTTCCTCCATGCAGTCCTGGGAATCTGCCTCTGTCCATCTGAACTGCAGCTCCTTAAGTAGTATCTATGCCATCACTGTGGAATATTCAGCAATAGAAGAAGGCCAAGGAAATGACAATTTAAACACCTTTCTTGATGTCTTCATTATATAAACTCCTGTGCTTAGAACCAAACATAAATCAGAACTTTAGCTATGAATTTGTCCACCATATTTGCTGGTCTTTTTCAACTATTTTCTGCCATTTCATATAGTCTGCAGTCTACAGGATATTCCCAGAACTCCTTTCCTGCAACCTACTATTGTCTGTCTTAGTAGACATGTTATTTGAATTTTGTATCCACATATACCTGTCTAGATATAAGTAACTCATTTACGAACAAGGACTCTTGGTATTTGAATGCAAAATACACATAGCCATGTGTATTTTAGGTCTTGGTCTATTTGGAAAGAATATGGAACATTGAGGAGGTAGGGCCTTGGTAGAAAATTCCCAATTTCATTTTGCTTTCTGCTTTAGGAATTTCCTATAATGTGGCCAGCTATTCTGTTGTTCCTACCATTATAACTTTTTAAGCTGGTACTACATCTTCCCCACAGTGCAAAACAATCTCCTTTTGGAACTGTTGCCCACAATATACACTTATCCTTTTATCTGTGGCATCAGGCTGCTTAATCACAGCAACAGAAAAAGTAACCATGTGGCATTGTATTACTCAGGAGTTTCTAAAGAAAAAAACTGATAGAACTCATACATACATATAATTACAGATCTATATTTATACATAATTTCCTTGAGTGGCTTACAGGCTGTGGTTCCATACTACAACAATAACTGTCTTAGAATCAAAAGAATATAATAGTTGTTCCATCTATAAGATTGATGAGTCAGCATTTCCAATCTGGTACTAAAAACTCAGAATATTTCTTTCTATCTTTTTTTTTATGTGCTTTGCATGGGGTCTATATTTAAACATGCTTCTTTCTTTTTTTATTTTTTATATTCTATATTTTTGTTTTGTTTTGTTTTTCGAGAGAGGGTTTCTCTSTGTAGCYCTGGCTGTCCTGGAACTCACTCTGTAGACCAGGCTGGCCTTGAACTCAGAAATCTGCCTGCCTCTGCCTCCCAAGTGCTGGGATTAAAGGCGTGTGCCACCACTGCCTGGCTCTATTCTATATTCTTTGTTTACATTCCAAATGATTTCCCTTTTCCTATTTCCCCACTCCCCATTAGTCCCACCCCACCCATTCCCCAATCACCCCCTCCCATTTCTCTGTCCTGGTACTCCCCTACAATACTGCATCAAGACTTTCCAGGACCAGGGCCCTCTCCTTCCTTCTTCTTGGGAATCATTTGATATGTTAATTGTGTCTTGAGTATGCAGAGCTTCTGGGCTAATTAATATCTACTTATAAGTGACTGCATTTCATGTGTATTCTTTTGTGATTGGGTTACCTCACTTAGGATGATTTCCAACCACTTGCCTACAAATTTCATGAATTCATTGATTTTAATTGCTGAGTAGTATTCCATTGTATAAATATTCCACGTTTTCTGTATCCATTCCTCCATTGAGGGACATCAGGGTTCTTTCCAGCTTCTGGCTATTATAAATAAGGTTGCTATGATCATAGTGGAGCATGTGTCCTTATTGAATGTCGGGAAATAATTGCTTATCTTCAGTTTACAGTGGAATCTTGAAGATGAAAGTTCTTTAACCATCAAAGGAATATCTCTCCAGCATGGCAAATGAACCTTCAACTTGTGCTAACAGGCAAAATGAATCACAGCTGTCCAGCATGTACAGTGTTATGCTGGTTATTATTCATGCCTGAATGAAATCAAATGTCCTTCCAGCCTTTTTAAATCTCTACCATTCTCTCTATGTGTGCATTTGCCTCTGGTCACCACCTGTATTAGTTTTTTATTTGTTCCTAATCATACATAGCTGTGTTCTATATCAGTTTTTTTTTTTACACTCAAGTTCATTTTGTGTAAAACTCACATCCCCAGATCACTTCTTAGAGATGTTTGTTCTGAACCATCAAAGTTCAGCTCAAATTTCACCTTCTAAAATCTCCAGTCACCAGGTCTTAAGGGAAATGCTATATCCTTTATACTTCATAGAGCAATAAGGGACTATTGTTTATAACACATACCATTATTTAAGATTGTTCCTTTAGAAAATATATGTTTTCTCTTTTTCTTCTCAGTGGAGTAAAACTTTCCTGAAAGCACAGGTTGCTTTGCCGGCTGTTCTCTCCCTTGGATCAATAACATTGCCCTGAACTCAGCACATCCCTAGAGAGTACTGACTGAATAACTCTTGCTTCAAAAGTAGCAACTAGAGCATTAAAGTTTTTCATTTCAATCTTTATTGCAAGTTTGGAAAGATATAGAAGAAAACAATAGGAAGAAAATAAGGAGCTGTGTGCAGAGTACATAATTTAGCTCTGATTAACACAAAATGTATAGTAAGTGTTGCAAGTTATACACTTTTTTTTGTTGGAATCCAACAAAAGACCAAACAGAGTCTTTTTTTAGCAATCAGAAAAGACTAAGTCTAGGCTCTTTTGATTAGCAGAGAATTTAAGGTATTGTCCATCTCTTTACAAACCATAGGAACATCCACAATATTCTTGAGTGCAAACTCAATGAATACTGCTCAATGTGGTGAACATATGGGTTTGACAACAAGATAAACTTGATAGTTAACAGATGAGTGTTTGAATTACTGAAAATGTGAAAAGATGGTTATAGAAGCATGTAAGTCTGTAAGACCAAAATTTCTACTGGGTGCTGAAGGACAAAGATAGATGTTATCTCTAGAGGCCTGTGGGGTTAGCTAGCCTGGCAAAAGCAGTAGAAATGAATGACCTTCACAAACAAAGTAGAAGGCAAAGACTGACATCCAGGTAGTTGTCTTGTCTGTATGTGATGTATTCACTCTCTCTCTCTCTCTCTCTCTCTCTCTCTCTCTCTCTCTCTCTCTCTCTCTCTCTATGTATGTATGTATGTATGTATGTATGTATGTATGTATGTGTCTAGCTCACTCTATTTCATATATGCACACACCATACACATACACACATATCTGTCAATACACACCCATGCATGTACACCCAGGCATACATGTTCATTCAAGCRCATAATGAACTAAGAAAGAAAAAAAAATAATGCTGAGATAGGGCTTAAGAGAGGACTCACTGGGAATATGGGAACACTAGGTATGGGTTGCTCTTGTACTGATTATTTTAATTGTCCTAACATAAACCTGAACATACATGGGAAATGGAAATTTTAACAAAAACAATTCTTACACAAGAATGGCCCATAAAAAAGCCTATGGAGTACTGTCTTCATTAATATTTGATATGTGAAGACTCAGATCACTGTGGACAGTATCATCCCAGATAGGTCCTGGGTTGTTCTCTGGTGAGCAAGTGAGTAAGCAGATTTCCTCCATGATTTCTGCTTCAGTTCCTGCCTCAGCCTTGAGTGTGTGTCACCAGAGTCCTTACTTTCTCCAGTGATAGCCTGATGTGCAAGTGTAGGTCAGAAGAACATTTTCTTCCACAAATTGTTTTTAGTCACAGTGTTTCATTAATGCAATGTAAAAGTAACTAAGACAAACACCTAGTATTGACTTGAGAGAAAATCTTCAGCAATAAAGCCTCATGCTGAGCTGACCTGTACTAAAGCAATGATGGTATAGTAAGATGACACAGTAAAAGGTACAAAAATTTGAATCACCTATTAGCTAGAAAGATAAGCAGCAGATTCACTACAAGGTATGATTGGCATGCAGATACAAATGTTATTGAATATGTTGTTAAAGTATTGGCTTTAACAAGACCTGCTATGAAAAGAGCCCTTCTGAATCATGGAAATACTGGACAGAAGACACAGCAAAGAGAACCATAGTGCCCATCCCAGTTGCTAAAGGAGACAGTAAAGGATCAGGAAAAATGCAAGTGCACAGCATGTGAAATGCAGTGGAAAATAGAGAGTTCCAAGTAGGGTAGCAGAGCCTAGGTCAGATTTGCTGCTATGTTGGCTTGGGTTTTATGTGATATGTGTTTTATAGGTGATAATTTGTATAGCATACTTGTGTTCTCAGATTAATAACAAAGAAGGCAAATGAGTCTTAAGAGGAAAGCTACCACTGCAAAGTCAAAGTAGGCAGAAAGGTAAGACAGGGAGAAGGGGGGACTGGTACTACAGTTAGAGAGAACTCATGGCACTACCATTTACACTAGAGATGGAGTCCAAGCAACAGCTATGAGGTAAGAGTTAAGAACCTTCTGCTCTAGTGCTGACAAGATCAACAGATTTGAAGGAGTCATACTCTGAGTGTGAGACTGAGTAAGATCAGGGAAAGCAGACATGCCAGACTAGAAAAGGCAGATGTGAACAAAAGTCATAATGAAGGAGAAGATTATCTGGGGAAACTACTACATAGTTTAACTCCTAGAGGATTTGAGTAAGTCTCAGCTCTTTCTTCCTACCTTCAGATCTGTGTGTTTATAACTTTATGCATAGATGTTATGTGTATAAAATATTGCATAATCCTATGTTTGTTCATATACTTGTATACATTAAATAACTTAATCTAGTTTTCTTACCAATGCAAATTTAAAATTTTTAAAATTCTCAATATTTGAGTGTAGGGAGACAACTTAAATGGTGACACATTTGCCTTGCAAGCATGAAGACCTGACTATAAATTCTAGAAACCACAAAAAAAAATGCCTGGCATGATGAAATGTACTTGATATCTTATTGTCTGGTAGGCAGAAAGGAGGATCGCTAGTGTTCACTGGTTAGTTAGTCTTGCTTTTTATATGGTGAGTTATTGGCCAATGAGCAATTTTGTCTCAGAAAATTAGGATGGGCAACAGCTATGGTTGACTTTGGGCCTTCACATACACTTGTGCACAAGTGCCCACACATGCATACATATGTTTGCATCTCTTCTAACATATACAGATTCATAAATCACATTGAGGTCATTATATACCAGACCTTTGATGACAGATAAAATTTTCCTCATGATGTGATTTAAACTGATCTATAAAATATTGTAACATGTACTTGAAAAACTGTTTCAAAGAGATGTGTGTGGCAGTGGGTAGGAGAGAAGGAAAAGAGAGAAAGGTAGCAAGGAAGGAGGAGGAAGAAAGGGAATTAGGGAAGGAAGGAAAAAATAAAAGAGAAAAGTACAAATTTTAGAAATTATGTCCACAACATATACCATTGCACTTATACTTGATTTACCACAAATACCAGTGACTTTGTTTATTGCTCAATTGAGTCTTTGAGTTCATTCTTAATTAGTATTCATATCTGACCTCTAAAGATTGAATCTGTATTTTCTTTAAAGCATAGTGAAATATTTAACTGAGGAAAACCTGCCACTACCATCCAAAAACATTCTTAATATTTTTTCAGATTTTGGCATTTTATAGAAGTAAAATTTGTTCTATATTTGGAAATATCAAGTTTTGTAATGTACATCTGCCAAAACTGCTCCCATAGCTTCGATACTTTTTTCATATGTGACTTACTTCTCACCTCCAGCCCGAAAGGTCTATGCCAAAGATCACAATGACCCTATGTATTCTCAGACCAACCCTCACACAAGAGCTGTGAACAGTTAGCAAAACATTTTCTCTGGAGCAATGAAAGCGGTTCTTTATCTCCTACCATTTGTGGAGCCTATGGTAGGCTTTTATATGACCTGAATTCCTCACTGATTTTTATTCTGAAGTGAACATAAACAACAGACTTGGAGAGAGACAAATCTGTGTCTTGAAAGGCTATATTTCTATCCACATCATTATCTTAATGCACTTAACTCTGAACATATAGGCAGCTGTAGAGACCCATTTCACCCTCTCTGCTCTGTGACAGCTTCTCTGCCATCCATGTTCCTTATCATGCTGCTCCCTACTATGTTCATATTCCCAGGGACACCCCTACAGGCATAGGCATGACAGTAAAGAGAAGAGAGTATGATAAACACAATGTAGTGTGTATGACAGATGTGGAGATTCTTCAGCTCGAAAGTGTGTGCCTTACAAACACAAAGACCTGAGTTTGATCCCCAACACAGCAGTAAAAGGAAAAAAAAAATGCCTGGCCAAGATGCTGGCTATAGGTGCAAAATATGCACGATAAATAGTTCTCTGGTTAACAGCACATACTGTTCTTAAAAAGGCGGAGAATTCATTTCCCAGAGCTCAGATGTAGCACCTCACCATCACTAACAACTCCAATTCCAAGGCCTTCCAGAACATTTGACTTCTGTGGGCACCTGTGTGCACACATATATTCATACTTAGTTGCATGCACATATTAATAATTAAAGAGAAAGTAAATTTAAATGAAAAATATTGTGTTTGATGAAAGGTACTTGTCAACTTGGTTTTATGTACTCAAAAACAGGTTCCTGGGGATGGCTGGCCTGCTAGCCTAACCTAATTGATGAGCCAGGTAAATGATATGGAATACACATACATGTACATACTTGCACACACATGCACATAAACAAATAAAATGCAATAATAATGATTTTAAAAACATGAGAAAATAAATAGATCACAGCATTACTATAAAATATTTGAATCCCAGTACATTACTTGCATATTTGAAAAATTGTTAGCTCCTATGAATGTGAAGGTAGTTTAATGCATAGTATCTCATTATAGTTTCCACCATCATTAGTTCTTAATGGATTATAACTCATGGGATAGAAACAAGACACATTTTAACTCAGTTGGTTTGGAATTCACAATGTAGGCCAAGCTGGCCCCAATCTCAGAGAAATACATCTGTGTCTGCATACATAGTTGTGAAATTAAGGCTATGGTAATTATGTTTTGTTTAAGATTTGCAATTTCAGGTCAGCCTGAACATCTTCAATTCTATAATAAGTATATTGTGGTTCCTTCTTCAATAAGAACAACCTCATTAGGAAATGTTAATCTGCTTGCTGTCCTCTCCGCAGACACCAGCACAGATGGGATACATTGTCCCACTTTCACTCCTTTTTCTATCTTTATTTGTCATGCTGTATTCTTTCCTCTCTGTTGCCTGCCTTCTGGCTATGCAGTCCTACAGAGGTCATCATTCACTGTGCATCTTTGTGCTATCCCATACCTAGACTTCACTGACAATTATTGGATGAATAAGTGACTCAATGAATAAGTGAACTGCCTGGGGTGAGTATGCCAGGGGATATATGCTTGATTGACCTTCAACACTGGATTGCTATTTCCTATAGAGTGATGGATGGTAGCAGTCTCTCTCTCTCTCTCTCTCTCTCTCTCTCTCTCTCTCTCTCTCNTCTCTCTCTCTCTCTCTCTCTCTCTCTCTCTCTCTCTCTCTCATGTTCTGCTGCAACCAAACTCCAGCATTTCTGTGGAATCTGCTCAGAATTCCTTAGAGTGTTTAATGCATTGCTTAAATTTCTTCTCCACTATGTTAAAACCTTGCAAAGCAATGAACGAAGGCTCATGTCCTCTGGAGACCTGCAACACATTTTTTCTCTAAGTGAAACACTAACTTTGATTGAAAATCCAGACTCAAAATCTATAAATTTGGCAATCTTCCAACCCACTTCTCATCCTCACTGGAATTCCCCCTATGACAATCCTACAAAGGTATACAATGTTGGCATGGTTATGGTGCTGCATTATCTCATCTCTGGTATTGTTAAGCAGCCTTTCTCTCAAGAACATTCTTTCCTTGTTTTAAGCCTTATCCACCCTACAATAGGGTTTTCCATTCTATTCTTCTTTAAAATCTTATACTTAAAAAATATGTCAAATCTTTATTTGGTAGAATCTTTGCAAATATATTTCCATTAGCATAAAAATAAAACTAACATAATTAACATTAAAGCAATATTTTTTTATTATTTTCTATATTCTTCGTTTGCATTCAAAATGATTTTCCCTTTCCCCCTCCCCCTAAGTGCCATAATCCCTCTTCCCTATGCCAGTTCCCCAATCAACCCCTCCCACTTCTCTGTCCTGGCAATCACCTATAATGCTGCATCAAGCCTTTCCAGGACCAGGGCCCTCTCCTTCCTTCTTCTTGGGAATCATTTGATATGTAAGGTATGTCCTGGGTATTTCGAGCTTCTGGGTTAATAACCATTTTTCAGAGAGTGCATTTCATGTGTGTTCTTTTGTGATTAGGTTACCTCAGGTAGGATGATACTTTCCAATTCCAATCAGTTGCCTAAGAATTTCATGAATTCATTGATTTTAATTGCTGAGTAGTATTCCATTGTGTAAATATACAATATTTTCTGTATCCATTCGTCCATTGAGGGACATCTGGGTTCTTTCCACCTTCTGGCTATTATAAATAAGTCTGCTATGAACATAGTGGAGCATGCCGGGGAATCCTCTGGGTATATGCTCAGAAGTGGTATAGCAGGCTCCTCTGGAAGTGTCATGCCCAATTTTCAGAGGAACCACCAGACTGATTTCCAGAGTGGTTTTAAATGATGTTTAACATTTCCTTTTTTGTGATTGTCTTTATTTATTTATTTATTTTTATTTTCTTTATTTTATTCAATATATTATTTTTTATTGAATATATTCTTTATTTACATTTCATTTCCCTTTTCCTGGTTCCCTGTACCACAAAGKTCCCACATTCCCTTTTCCCTCCTCCTGTTTCCCTATCCACCCCTTTCCACTTCCCTGTTTTGGTATTCCCCTACACTGATGCATTGGGCCTTTCCAGGACCAGGGTCTACAATTTCCTTCTTGTCAGACATCATTTGTTATGTTGACTGTGTCTTTGGTGTTCCAAGACTCTAGGCTAATATCCACTTATCAGTGAGTGCACACCATGGGTATTCTTTTGAGACTGGGTTACTTCACTCAGTATGATGTTCTCCAGCTCCATCCATTTCTCTAAGAATTTCATGAATTCATTGTTTCTAATGGCTGAATAGTACTCCATTGTGTATATATACCACATTTTTGNCAATGGAATAGGATTGAAGACCCAGAATTGAATCCACAGATCTATGGCCAATTGATTTTTGACAAAGGAGCTGAAAACATCCAGTAGAAAAAAGATAGCCTTTTCAACAAATGGTGCTGGCTCAACTGGAGGTCAACATGCAGAAGAATGAGAATTGATCCATTCTAATCTCCTTGTACTAAGCTCAACTCCAAGTGGATCAAGGACCTCCACATAAAACCAGACGCACTAAAACTGTTCAATATATTCTTAATTTACATTTCATATGATTTCCCCCTTCCCATGCTCCCCTCCCCGAAAGCCTAAGAAGCCCCCTTCCCCTCTTCCCTCTCCCTGTTGTTCCCCCTGTTCACCCCTTCCCTCTTCCCTGTTCTGATTTTCCTATATTGCTGGATTAAGCCTTTCCAGAATGAGGGGCCCTTCCTTCCTTCTTCTTGGACATCATTTGATATGTGGATTGTGTCTTAGGTATTCCAGTCTTTTAGGCTAACATGTGCTTATCAGTGAGTGCATACCATGAGTGTTCTTTTGAGATTGGGTTACCTCACTTAGGATGATGTTCTCCAGCTCCATCMATTTGTCTAAGAAGTTCATGAATTCATTGTTTCTAATGGCTGAATAATACTCCATTGTGTATATACACCATACCTTTTGTATCCATTCCTCCATTGAGGGACATCTGGGTTCTTTCCAGCTTCTGGTTATTATAAATAGGGCTGCTAGAAACATGTATGCTTATTACATGCTGGGGAATCCTCTGGGTATATGCCCAGGAGTGGTATAGCAAGGTCCTCCTGGAGTGTCATGCCCAGTTTTCTGAGGTACCACCAGACTGATTTCCAGAGTGGTTGTACCAACTTGCAATCCCACCAGCAGTGGAGGAGTTTTCCTCTATCTCTACATCCTTGCCAATACCTTCTGTCTCCTGAGTTTTTAATCTTAGCCATCTGACTGGTGTGAGGTGACATCTCAGGGTTTTTTTGATTTGTATTTCCCTAATGATTAATGATTTTGAACATTTCTTAAGGTGCTTCTCAGCCATCCAAAGCTCTTCACATGAAAATTCTTTGTTTAGCTCTGTACCCTATTTTTTATAGGGTTATTTGGTTCTCGGGGTCTAACTTCTTGAGTTCTTTGTATATATTGGATATTTACCCTGTAAGATGTAGGGTTGGTGAAGATCTTTTAACAATATTTTGGTTGCTATTTTGTTTTGTCCTTTTGACAGTGACCTTGCCTTACAGAAACTGTAATTTTGAGGTCACATTTGTCAATTCTTAATCTTAGAGCATAAGCTATTGGTGTTCTGTTAAGGAACTTTCCCCCTGTGCCCATGTCCTCAAGGGTCTTACCCAGTATCTTTTCTATTAGTTTCAGTGTGTGTGTGTGTGTGTGTGTGTGTGTGTGTGTGTGTGTGTGTGTGTGTGTTTTATCTACTTGGAGTTGAGCTTAGTACAAGGAGATAAGAATAGATCAATTCACATTCTTCTGCATGCTGATCTCCAATTGAACCAGCATTCATTTGTTGAAAAGACTATCTTTTTTCTACTGGATGTTTTCAGCTCCTTTGTAGAAGATCAAGTGACCACTGGTGTGTGGGTTCATTTCTGGGTCTTTATTCTTATTCCACTTGCCTGTCACTGTACCATTGCCATGCAATTTTTAACACTATTGCTTTATGTCCAGGATACTGATTACCCCAGAAGTTCTTTTACTATTGAGAATAGTTTTAGCTATCCTAGGGTTTTATCATTTCCATTTTCTTAGGTCTTATTCAATTTCCTTCTTCAGAGACCTGAAGTTCTTGTCATACATATTTTCACTTGTTTGCTTAGAGTCACATCAAGATACTTTATATTGTTTGTGGCTATTGTGAATAGTGTCACTTCCCTAATATCTTTCTTAGCCTGTTTATCTGTTGAGTATAGGAAGGTTACTGATTTGATTACTTTAGTTTGAAAGTCAGTTTTACCTGATATTAGAATGGCTACTCCAGCTTGTTTCCTGAGACTATTTGCTTGTAAAATTGTCTTGAAGCCTTTTAAACTGAGGTAGTGTTTATCTTTTACACAGAGATGTGTTCATTCAGAGGTTATTCCAAACCAGATGCAGAATTATATGCTTATAAATAATGTGGATGACTTTTTTCTTTGTTCTTTACAATAATACGTTCACCTGTGGATACTTAATGCCATCTATTTCAGCTTGAATTCAGACTCTGAACATGGAGTACATGTCAAATGCATTCACTAATATCCCAGGCCACACAGAACCTCAGGTTAAGGGAAGGCACTAGGCTCTATACACTTCAAAGTAGCTCCTTTTAATCACTGCAAGACTTCCAGGCACAGGAGTCCATATACTCCCTAGTGTAGATTGTTTTCAGGACCTCATTTCAGGAGAACAAAATTCTACATGGGAAATAGTAAAAGTTATAGAGCTGGTATAAAACAAACAAACAATCAGCAATATTTTTGATCCAGTGATGTTTAGATTCATATAAGAAACATGACCAAGGAACTAGAATATACACACACACACATACACACACACACACACACACATATCTATATACATACACA
>BDUI01001461.1:130720-142264 GCA_002335545.1 Apodemus speciosus
AAAAGAAATATAATTTCATGTCTTCTTTTCCAGATCCAAATTAATATACCTTTCAGTTTTCCATCACTGATTATTTAGGAAGAAAGTAAGCAGAGAAAGATGAATTATTTAATTGGCTACAATGGGTAAAGAAAAGGAGGTCTGATGCCTGCCCCACCTCCAAGTCTATCTTCAGTGTTATGATGTGACACTCTGATCTGAATACAGACAAGCAGTGTTCATTTTATGGTCATTTGACTGTGTTCCACCCACTGTCTTCAATATGGTTAACTATTCTTCCATTCTTATCAAAGTAGAATCAGTCATCTTTGCTTTGTCTCAAGAAAGGCAGGCATATATATTTAACAAGTATATTAATTTCTCGGAATGGAGATTAATAGGGATAGGTCAATTATTGGACCTTCCATCTACTTTTCCCAATATAGCCAATTAAGTAAATTACCCTTTTCTGCTCCTCACTATTAATGTATGCCTTTAATTGTCTTCTGAAAAAAATATTTCACACACTTCTGACAACCTATTTTTCTTCCCCAAGCAGCGATAAGTTCATGTGGTGCAAGACCACATCTTGGAGGGGACTGCATAGCTAAGAATACTTCTTGTCTGTCTTCAGACCTGAACTTCACTATAGGACACTGAAGATAGACTTGGCAGTAGGGCAATTATTGGACCTCCTAGCTACTTTTTCCAATATAGCTTATTAAGTAAATCACCGTTTTCTGCTTTTCACTATTAATGTATGCCTTTAATTGTAGACAGGTGTCTGGACCTTTCATCTGCGGYAATATGGTAACTCTACTGGAGTAGTTAAAACATTTTCTAATGGCAGGAAGGATAACCATTTTACACAGGATTATCTGTGAAAACAACAACACCATTGCCTACCAATTCTTGTTGACATCACTGGCCCAACATGATAGCCCTAGCCACACTAAAGGAAGTTATAAAAAGAAAATACTACAGTGTTTGGCAGCAGAGTATGATGGGAAGTCTTTATTAAAGAGGAATAATGCACACAGGAAATATAGCTTCTCTTAGTAACTGAGGCAGATCAGCAAGATGCAGCAATACATACCTTCAACTAAGCTAGTGGTTTCTTTTATGGCTAAGCACACACACACACACACACACACACACACACACACACACACACACAAAGTATTTTCCCTATCCTTTTAGTGCCAGAAAAATGTTTTATTAGATACATAAATGACATAATATAAAAGCACAAAATGGGGTCTTACAATATTTTTTGAGGAATTCTAGGAAGGGCAAAACCGTTGGCAAAATCATAAGATGAAAGCAAGTGCCTCTATGGCAGTACTTCAGAAAGGATGATTAAATGCTCAATATGGAAGATAATCAATTCAGAGTACTTGTTTCTGAATAAAATTCTGTAAACATCAGTGGAGAATTTAAATCATCTCACTAAAATTATGGCTCCGCATACTTATAAAGGCGTTTTTAGTATAACAGAAATATAAGCTCCTGCATAAAAGATTCTAAAACTTATCAAAAAGAATGTTTAGGAAGACAGGATAGATAGAAGATGTTAACCTTTTCAGATAGGGTGATTCAAATCGAATACAGGTAACAAGAAATGGGAAAGAGATACAATCTGATCGTGGGTAGAATGGATAAAGTCAAAGCAGTGAGTTCAGTGTGTCATACTTCATGGTGCTTCTTTTTAATTCTCATCCTGAAAATGCCTACAATCCTCTCAGAATAAAGAGAGATAAGATACACTGGGTTATCCTGGGAAGATCTATGCGGGATTGTCTTAAATCAAATAATTGATGTAAAAAGACCCAGCCCACAGTGCTATCACCATTTCCAAGAGAGGGGCTTTTGCTGTATAAGAGTAGAGAGAAATCAAGTTGAGCACAAGGAATCAGGCAAATGAACTGGTTTGTGTGGGTGCATTTCTCTAGCCTTTTATCTGTTGACATGATGTGACTTGAGACTTTGATTTCCTGGTATGCAGGACCTCCTGCAATGACAGAGTATAACCCAGAATTATGAGCAAAAAGAAAAAATTCCACAACTAAGTTTGTTTTGTCAGGGTATTTTGTCATAGCAACAGAAATGAAACTAGGACACACTCCTTTCACCAGCTCTTACCCAGTGTAAACAGATATTAAAGTCATTTGAAGGACCTTCCTTTCTAAAGCAGGAAGGACGTGCCAAAGACTGTCTTCTTATCTCAGAGGCCTTCTATTCTTAGTGGAAACTGAGAAGGTGAAACCAGGTACTGGGGACATGTGCAAGAGATAAGAGTAATCAAATATTGCTGAGATCAATGTAAGAGGACCATGAGTGTGGATGAAAGACGGGAAAAAGTGACTGTGCCCATCATTGTTCTGTGCCAAGAAAATTTAAATTGGGGCATAAAGATATTTATCATGGGAACCTTTCAAAAGTCCAATTAGCATTTACTATACTCCAAGATTGCTTGCTGCAAAGAAATGTTCCCAGAAAAAAACTGTAAAGCTGACAAGGAAAGGTCACATAATGCAAACAGGATGAAATGATATGTGATCAGCAATTATCCCTGGTGATGTAAAGAAATAGTCTTGATTATCTTTGCAAAGAAAAAGACAGTTAAAAGAGGGTTAATTCTTTAAACCCTCTTTACAAATCTCTACAAATGTATTGGATAAATAAAGCATCTAGAACCTGGAAGGCCCAATGCAGCAGTGCAGGGTAATACCAGAACAGGGAAGTGGGAAGGGGTGAATGGGGGAACCGGGGGAGGGAAANAAAAAAAAAAAAAAAAAAAAAAAAAAAAAAAAAAACCTCAAAGCTGCTTTAATCGAGTCAGAACTCTAAAGCATTTTGACAGCCTCACTGGAAATTAAGACTGATATTATATCACAAAGAGGTAATGTCTGTACTGAAATTTATTCACACAATCCTGTCACCTCTCAGAATCCCTAGCTCTGGCTCTGAATAATTAGTTTGGCTATGTTTCCTAAGTGTGGCATATGAATAAATCTGACTAGTGATTTGCATTCTGTCCTTCTTCTCCAAAAAGGGAGTAGGATATAGGGAAAAATAGGAAGAGAGTGGATGGAAAACTACAACAAAAGACTTCAGCAAGTTTGCTTAGGCAGTATGGGTCTCAGGGTAGCTGGGAAATCACAAGGAATCAACTTGACCACAATGCCTGTCAAAACACTGGAATTTATTCTATTTTGTGTCAACAATTCATTCCATTGGGGTTATATTCCAAGACACAACTAAAATTAAGCAGCTTTTGCATTTACTGTGTAAACCTTTCCCACACATTGCTTTATATTTTATTACTTTTCTTTTCTGTAATAGGTGTGAGAATGGAAAGACACCATTAAGTGATTTCAGCTTGTAGTAGATTCAAATTGTACAGATTTACTACTATTTGTTGTAGAATAATGAGTGTGTGGAGCACTGTGTAATACAGTCAGCAGAGTCTTCAGACACTGTGTTTCCCTCTGATTTGCAAAAATCTGCCAAGTTTTTATTCTTTGTAACTGCCGAATAGAAAGAAAGAAATTTAATAATCCTCAACCAGGCAAAGGATTAATGTAGGATATGGAAACAAGAGGAATAGCTGGGAATAAGAAGAAAAATCACAGTGTGCAAATGTCATTTAGTGGCTATTACACTCGTTTTTGTGTTCATGTGAGTCAGGGAGCCTACATGGCATGACACACATGTGGATGTCAGTTCACCAGGCCAGTTGGTCCAGGAGTTTCCAGAGAGTCTGTCTCCACCTATCAGCTCACTGTAAGAACAATGGAATCATGGATGTATCATAGTTTTGCATATTGTAGTTTTGCAAAGTATCTAGGAATTTGAACGCAAGTATTCTTCCCTCTGACTCATCTCCCTAATCATGATTATTGCATTTGAATTTGTTCATACTGCATCAGCTGAAGGGTGTCCCACCACCCCACCTACTGTATGACACTTGCTTGCTATTTAACTATACTTTTGCAATATTTACAGAATGCATAAACACCTTAATCTGGAGTCCAGTGCAGTGGGACAATGTGCGGTTGCCCCACCTGAGCTGAGGACACATGAACACATTCCTAGGGGTAAACGTGCTGTTGCTGCAGGGTTTACTTTATTGGATTAAGCTATGGCTGTGCTTAGGCTTAGCAAAATATTGTATTTTATCTTTCACAAAACAAATAGGTCATTTAATTTTGTGTCAGAAGAAAAAGTACTCTCAGTTTTAAGTTCTCAGCTCTTCCATGTTTACAATACTCAGTGTACCTTGGAGTTATATAGCTTTGTGTCTCTCTGTGTGCACCCATGTGTGTACATGTATGTGTATATGTTTGCATGTATATATATATATGTGTGTGTGTATGAATATATGTATATACATGTATACATGCCTGTGTATGTATTTCTAGTATTATACTACACATTTATTTTTGGTTATAATATACTCAAGGAGAGGAATTATGTATATATATATATATANAGAGAGAGAGAGAGAGAGAGAGAGAGAGAGAGAGAGAGAGAGAGAGAATTTATGCAGAAGTATATTTAGTAAAGGCAACCAAAACAAAAACTTGAAAGCAATTGTGAGGGATGCCTCAAGATAGGAAACAATCTAGTGGATRCTATGTTTTGTTTTTAAGATTTTGGGGGATAATTTATGCAGTTTTTCTGATGTTTAAATATTGATGTAATAAGGTGATCCATTCTCAGCACCAAAATTATGGTACACTAGATTTTCCTTTGAGGATAGTTCTTTCCATGATCCTCACAAAAGCAGAGGGCTAACAAAATCATGGCTAAGGAAGCCAGTAAGCAGCATTCATCTATGACCTCTGCTTCAGTTTTTGCCTTGAGTTCCTGCTCTTACAGCTTTCATGTTGGACTCTAAACTATGAATTGAAATAAATACTACCCTTCACTTGTTTCTTTTTGTCAGTATTTTATAACAGTAATATAAAAACAAACCATACACCTAGAAATCACATTCTGAGGAGGCAGAGACAGCTTTCTGTGCCTCACCTGCCAGCCAGACTAGTGGCCTCAGTGAGCTCCAGTTCACCTAGACACTTTGTCATAAGCTGATACAACCACTCTGGAAATCAGTCTGGCAGTTCCTCAGAAAATTGAACATAATCCTACCTGAGGACCCAGCTATACCACTCTTGGGCATATACCCAGAAGATGCTATAACATGTAATAAGGACACATGCTCCACTAGGTTAATAGCAGCCTTATTTATAATAGCCAGAAGCTGCAAAGAACCTAGTTGTCCCTCAGCTGAGGAGTGGATACAGAAAATGTGGTATATTTACACAACGGAGTACTACTCTGCCATTARAAACAATGAATTCATGAAATTCTTAGACAAAGGGATGGAATTAGAAAATATCATCCTGAGTGAGGTAACCCAATCAAAAAAGAACACACATTGTATGCACTCACTGATAAATGGATATTAGACCAGAAGCTCAGAATTCCCAAGACACATCTCACAGACCACATGAAGCTCAAGAAGAAGGAAGACCAAAGTGTAGATACTTTGGTTCTTCTTAGAATGGGGATCAAAATACCCATGGGAGGAGATACAGAGACAAAGTGTGGAGCAGATAGTGAAGGAAAGCACATTCAGGGAGATCCATCCCATATACAGGTACCAAACCCAGACACTATTGTAGATGCCAACAAGTGCTTGCTAACAGGAGCCTGACATAGCTGTCTCCTGAGAGGCTCTGCCTGTGCCTGAAAAAAACAGAGGGGGATGCTCACAGCCAACTATTGGACTGAACACAGTGTCCCCAATGGAAAAGGAGCTGTAGGAGATTACATCCCCATAGGAAAAACAATAATATGAACCACCCAGTACCCCCAGAGCTCCTAGAAACTAAACCACCAACCAAAGAGTACACATGGAAGGACCCATGGCTCTATCCACATATGTAGCAAGCATAACCTTGTCAGACATCAGTGAGAGGAGAGGCCCTTGGTCCTGTGAAAGCTTGTTGTACCAATGTAGGGGAATGCCAGGATAGGGAAGCAGGAGTAGGTGGGTTGGTGAGCAGGGGAAGCGGGAATGGGATAGGAGATTTTTGAGGTGAAACAAGGAAATTTACATTTCAAATGTAAATTTAAAAATGTCTAATAAAATAAATAAATAAAGTAGAAAATAATATAATAAATGAAAATTCTAACATTGTCTTCTGGCCTCTTCAGGTACTACACACATGCACGCACACACACACACACACACACACACACACACACATGCATTGACATACCTCTAAAACAACAACAACAACAACAACAACAAAAGAAGAGAAACATTTCCACATTAGTGGACGGGAATACCTATTACTTGCTAGCAGAATTTCTTAAGTGAGAAATTAGGCCATGTGTAAAATTATCACTCAGACCTATATGTTTAAGCTTGAAAAAATGTGAAGTTTGGGCAGAACTTGAGTTCTTATCACTCTCAATTCAGTTTGCTGTAAAGTAGTTATACAGTGTTAATCCTTTGCATTGTAGCAGAGCCTCCTGATTCCCCTGATGAATGTGCAGAGCAACAGCAGAGAGCATGATTAATGATGGGAGTGGAAGCACTATTGCAAACAACTGAAGAAGTCTGATCAATTCTCAGTTCTAGGGCACCTTTTTTTAAAATCTTGGTTTTGCTGTGTTTTTATTATTTTTAAAAAGAACAACTATAACTTTGTTTTAAGTAACAAATGAAATTTCAGAATATAGTAAGCAATAATTTTGCTTGCTCCAAAAGTTGTGAACTTAAAAATAGCTTGCTATTTTAAATCCAGTGTCAAATTCTTATTATCACTTTTATGCTGTCCTAAATGAATAGCTTCCTGTAGATGCTCCAAAAAGAAACAGAAATAAAAGAAGAAAATTTCTTTTCTTAGCTGAGTAAATTCAGTCTTTTTTATGGGTGAATTTAGAGCCCCAGATAATCTTCCAACAACAGCAGAAACAGTAGTGGCCATATGCATATAGGTGTAAGTGAAATTGCAGTCCTGGGCATTTTATTTTTCTTTGRACTCTAGACAAGTGACAGTGAATCCAGCTTCTGCTACTAATTCTGTCTGTTAATACCAGGCAGCATAAATTATTTTGATTCTGAAACCAGTGTCATAGGACATTTTGAATTTGCAATGTTGGAGGCCTTTAGGCATTTTAGGGTATTGGACTAGGTTCTCATATAGCCCAAGTTGACCTCAAATTCATTATAAAGCCAAAGTTAACACTGACTTTCTCATTGTCCTGTGTCTCTCTTGAGTGCCACTATGCATGATTGTCAGTGCTAGGGGTTAAACCCAGAGCTTCATGCAGACAGTCTCTCATCTGAACTATATCCTCAAAGTTCATGTATAGAAAAAATGTGTAATGTTTCAATGATAAAAGGGGCCAAGAACTTTGTTTGCCATTGAGTTTGTATAGTGTATTCTTTGTACTTAGATATAAATATTATTCTGGGTATAGTGGTCATTCTAAAGATCTGTTGCCTTAATCACTATAGACTCAGTAGAACAGAAAGCAAGAAATGTATTTCTTATTGGTTTGGAGTCAAGAAGAACAAGATTAACTTTTAAATGCATCTTCTGCTGAGGACCTTCTTCCTCATCTGCAGGTAGTTCTCTTCTGTGTCTTCACATGATAATGAATAAAAGGGAAGTGAGAGAAAATAGAGGAGGGTGGAAAGCAGAAGAAATTATTGAGGAAGGTATCTCCCCTTTTTCATCTTGAAGGATACCAATATCAGATTTGTTGGCATCAAAATCTGGGGCTGACAACCATAGCAAGCTAGTAATGGTTAAAAAAAGAGGACAAAAGTGAAAAAGTAGATATTCATTGTGTCCACAGATAGGGGTCAAAAGACCTACCCACTTCTTAAACCCAAGGGATCTTCTATTTAGACTGAAATAGGAGAAAAGTGGAAGCATCACTGAGAAGCCCTGGTCAAGGTGTAGTCCTTCCCACTGCTAGCTCCACTTAGTACTACCTGCAAGGAGTCTGGCAATTTGGCGTATTATGTGAAGTCTCTTGCTGGGAGAAAAGTTCCTCCTCTGGCTGACACCAAGCCTTTTCCTCTTCTCATTATGAATGCCTGAGGAAATTCCAATTTCTTAGGGACCATTGTTTCAACAGAGACTCACAAAATTAATCCCAGAACAAGGGTAAACATCCAAAATCTTATTTTCCAAATTTCAGCTAATACTGATGTGTTTATAAAAAGATAAGCAAAGAAGGAATATGTTCAGGTATGGGGAAAGGGGAGGTCGCAATGGGCCAATGCTAAGGCATCACTTCCCCCTGAGGAACTAGTGACAAGACTGTATAGTATAGAATACAGTTTATTCTGGGCATGGAGAGAGGTGTTAAAAGGGTAATAGAGGCAGAGAAAGGCAGAAAGAGGGAGAGAGTAGAGAAGTAGAGGCCAGTCATGACCACTTGAAGGGGTGGGGTAGGGTCAGAGGGAATGGGGAGAGAGCAGGGAAGAGAAGAGCAAGGGAACAAGAGCCCAAGAGAGGAAGAAAGGAACAAGAAAGGAAGGAGAGGGAAAGCAGGTCAAGCCTACCTGTTGCCAGGTAACTGTGGGGTGCAGTTTAGACAGAATGCAAACAAATACCATGACACTGGCTGCTACAGTTTCATTGTATTAACGTTTAGGAACATAAAACATCACATTATCAACTTTCCCCATCTCATATTTTGATACAAGGAACTAAGAATCATAGTATTTGATATGGTCATCACATCTACATATCCCCCTTCCCAACTTCTACTTCTGCTTTCCATCTTCTTCCGCTATTCTTCTACTTTTCTTGAGGTAGAGGTTTTCCATCTTGCTATTCTCAAACTCTAAGGTCTTCTCCAATTTCTTTTCTATTAGTATCAGGTTATCTGGTTTTATGTGGCATTCTTTGATACACTTGGACTTGAGCTTTGTATAAGGGGATAAGAATGGATGAATTTGCATTCTTCTACATGCTAACCCCCATTCTCAAACTCAGTTTGTATCTTASACTGCTCTGGAACATTAACTTCTCCACACTTAGCCCCTCTAGGGTTAGATTGCAGTTGTGCAAATCTTACCAGGGCTCCATAACTCATTCTAGCAGGAATCTTTAACTTTAATCAATAAATGAGATGATAGAGATTGGAAAAGATTCTGAGAGGTAATTTGTATGGCCTGAAAAAAACAGTTATAGGTAAATTTTAGTAACACTTTCCTTTCAAAGTCCAGTGGCTTCATGCTTCATTATAATAACAAAAATGCAGCCACATTATGTAGGAGGTTGCTAGCAAAAGAAAGATAATTGAAAACTAAAATAGAATCATTGTAGACATATTGCTAAAACAGCAACATCTACCTTCATGTGTATGTATGGTGGTGTGGATCCAAAGAGATATTAGCTACTCAGCTACTCATTCATACCAAGGGCTTATGTTTTTCTCACCTATTAGAATGACAGGTTTCTCTCTCTCTCTCTCTCTCTCTCTCTCTCTCTCTCTCTCTCTCTCTNNTGTGTGTGTGTGTGTGTGTGTGTGTGTGTGTGTCTTGGACAGATGCTTGTGACTGCACATATAAAAGTATGTGTGTGCCCATGTTATAAGATCCCACCAGATATGACCACTGAGACATGCTTTATGGCCAATTGTAAATCTTTATTTTCAGCTGGCTCAGAGTAAACACATTTTTTTGGATCTAACCTGCATAACCCAAAGCATTTAGAATAACGCACTTTTAAAGGAAACAAATCTGTGTATCTCTCTCTGCAGTTGCATGAAAGGAGGTGGGGAGGTGGTTGCAAGGGTTTCACAAGCAGGCAGCTTAACAGAAGTTAGGATAATTCATCTGGGGCCCTTTGACCTCAGGTACCTAGAATAGATGTGGGTAGTTTTCCATGGGATTTTGTATCAAGGGTATCCAAGTTTTGTTAAGTCTGAAAGTTTTAGCAAGAATGCATGATGAAGGAACCTCTGTACTCTCTTGCCCTGCCACACATGCCAAGGCCAGATTGGCATGTATAGATTCTCACTGAATCTATACTTCACTACCTCAACTAAGTTGGCTGACTAGCAAGATCATCTGGTCTCTGTCCCCAGCACTGGAATATATGTACATAGGGCAATTTTTTCTATGGGTCTTGAGAATAGAATGCAGGTCCTCATGCTTGCACAGCAACTGTTACTGACTGAGAAATCTCCCCAACCTGATACATACTCTTTTTCTACTGTCAAAAGCACATTAGCAAGTATTTTATATGGTTTTCACTCACTCAGAAAAAGACTTCAAAGATTGCAACAAACAACCAGGGATTTTGGTCTCAATTTTCCAGCAAAGTTGACATCAGAAATTACTTCCTTTAGTGTGGAAAATGTTTTCTGCTTCCTTTTCTTTTCTTCTTTTCTGTCACCCTCCCAACCCCATCATTTTCCAAGAATCCATTTCAAATGTGCAAATACTGTCCCCCATGGGGGAATCAGTGATTGAATAACATGTAATTTTTTTAAATTCTCCAGCTTAAAAAAGAAATGTAACTGTGAAATAAAAATAAGAATAGCAGAGAGGATTTTGATAAGTTTGTTCTGTTACATGGTTCTGCAAATTCCTGAAAACAAAATTGCACAGCCTATGCTGAAATCCAAATCTCAGGACAGCAAAAAAAGACATGTGCTATCCACTTTAATACTACTTTCCAAATTTGTTTGTTATCTCTGCCAAAATTTTTAGTTGTGAGAATTAGGTGAGCTTGGAAGGAAAATGCTTACCTGGCTAACAAGTTGGGGCTTGTCTCCTGGTGCAGACACTTACACATGGACATGAGCCTGAAAAGTTCTGAGAGGAAATACCATAAAACATAGCCAGAGCAACTTTCTAGTCTTATGTGGCCATCATAAACCCAGCACCAAGCATACTCTGCCCTTTGCTAATTGCAACTGCAAAAGACTAGAAAAGCACTCTAAAGTCATGTATAGTGGAGGAGTCAGCAAACCAACCATCAAGATCACAGAAGAAACATCGAGTACAACCCATGAATACCTCATGATTCTTCCTTCACCCTCCTGAAGGGCTGCTAGCATAGAGCTGCAGACTCCTCCTTGCTGACACTTTCCTCACACCTCTGCAGCACTAGAGTTGGAGAATTAAGAGCCCAGAAGTCAGCAGTGAAAGTGGAAGAAACTATATATTCCTAATATCCAAATTAACAAAATTAGAAATGAAAAAGGAGATATAACAATAGAAACTGAGGAAATTCAAAAAATCATCAGATCCTACTACAAAAAGCTATACTCAACACAACTGGAGAATCTGGAGGAAATGGAAAATTTCCTAGACAGATACCAAATACCAAAATTAAATCAGGGTCAAGTAGATCCATATAACAGTCCCATAACCCCCAAAGAAATAGAAGGGGTCATAGAAAGTCTTCCAACCAAATAAAAGTACAGGACCAGATGGTTTTAGTGCAGAATTCTATCAGACCTTCAAAGAAGACCTAATACCAATACTCTTCAAACTATTCCACAAAATAGAAACAG
>BDUI01001462.1:74631-84985 GCA_002335545.1 Apodemus speciosus
CTTGAAGGGGAGATGAGGTAGAAATGCAAAAAATGACCCACAGAGGGGATTGGGGACTCCCAGCTGAGCTCAGAAGACACACATAGCTGAAGAAACCCCCCTAAGAGGCTGGAGCAACCTGCTGGGATGTCCTTGGATATGGCAAAAGATGAAAGTCCTTTGGTGGGACCAAGCACTGTTGACCTTTCCATGGTAAGGGCATTTGCAATAGTTGCTTGATTTACAGCCTGGGACTTTATGGGAAGTTCATATTTACTAGGGTTCCTGAGTTCACACGGACCTCATTAAATGRTACACATGACATACATACACACACAGGGGGAAATCACTTCAGCAATTTGCAGGCAATAAAGTGTATTCTGTACCACTTTACAATAAGTGGACATTAATGATTGCTAAATTACTGCAGAATTCCTATGGAACGGCATATTACATTCACATTAATAGCAAATGAGTTCATTGTGAGACACAGTATCATGGCACATATCATGGGAATTAGTGAGGAATTAGGAAATGCCAGGGCAATTAGGCCCATGTGGAGAGAAGTGGCCACCCACTTTGATGTCGGTCCCCTTGGATGTCACTTCCTCCTGACCTGGCTTGAGCGGGAACTCTGGTTCCTGCCAGGAGACCTACAGGGTCCTTGGGTGATACATATGTCTGCGCTCTCCTGCTTGAGAACTCATAACCCTCCATCCAAAGTTCCCAAAGCTGTATGAGTTTCTAGTCACAGGTCCCTTTGATCTGGGAAACATACTTAAATATAGTGAGGAATTTAGGGTAAAGGTAAATTTGAGATCTTTAGAAGGAAACTTTGTTAAACAGTCAACAAGCCACTTGAGAGTACTGGAGTCTCCATCTCTTGTGTGTGCTTCAAGGATGAATTTGTCACGCAACTGGCTTCCTTGAGATCCTTTTCCTTCAGTGTCCAGGGATTTAACCTCCATGGAAAAGGTCACATGAATCCTTAGCACAGTAGCTTCCCCACCACCTCCGGGGCAACAGCCTTGCAGCAACTCCAATATTCCCAGTATGTCCTTGGTTCTCTAAACCACGGCTCTAAAACATGTCCTCTTAAGGAAGGGTCAGATGCAGCACAGCATAACCCAGAGCACCATCAATGGAGCAGATACTATGGGCCCTGGGACAGGAAAGCTCTGTCTTATTGCCAAACCTTTTTCGGTCAAGGAGGAAGACTTGTAGACATGACCTATGCCAGCCCTGCCAAAAGGCATCCCAGCTCCATGGCAGGTTCGACTGGTTATTGATTATTTCTAAGCCTACGTTTCTTACATGTAAAATAAAGTTGATAGTGTGATTCATGACTCTGGTTGTGAAATCTAAGTGCAATAATGTTAATGATGTGCAATGGTGACACCAGTTAGGAGAGTTACRAGAACAACAAGTGTGATCTCCATTTTCTTCCCATCTTTTCTTCCCCACAACAACTCCATCTTTGCTGATCCACTTTCTGGTCTTCCTGTGTCTACTCTTGCTGTGGGCATTTCATGGAACTACAATTCATTGGCAGGCTCATAAGGAGAAATACTACTGTGTGTTCAGCATTTTTGAGCATGCAATGAATATAAACTTTTTTAGACAAAACAGCAGGTCCAGAATCAAGTCGTGTACCTCGACTCTCAATTTGGTAGCCTTTTTCTTTATTATTATTGCTATACACATATATGTGTATATGTATGTATATACACATATATATATATTTGCAAAAAGAGGAGAGAGAAAGAGACAGACAGAGAAAGAAAGAAAGAAAGAAAGAAAGAAAGAAAGAAAGAAAGAAAGAAAGAAAGAAAGAAAGAAAGAAAGNGAAAGAAAGAAAGAAACAAAGAAAGAAAGAAAGAAAGAAAGAAAGAAAGAAAGAAAGAAAGAAAGAAAGAAAGAAAGAAAGTTTGACATGGGCAATTTACTCAAAAGACCCATAATCCACGATRCAGCCTAAGCTCCTGGATGAGTTTGCTCTTTACTTGTAACTCCAAGGAAAGGTTCCCAAGTTCCAATCTGTGAGTGTCATTAGGACCTCAAGGTGTGCTACTCAAGGTAGAGAGGCTGAGGACACAGAAGTCATCTGGGTGCTGTTTTGTAAGCTTGCTTTTATCAGTTAGTTTAGCACGCATTTTGCTGATTTCGAAAAGGTATATGATTCACAAGGAGAAATAAAATTTACCAAAACACCATCTTGTAAATTCCAAAAAGTCAACGAATCTCCTCAAGAAGCTTTTGCCTGCTTTTGGCAGATGTTTCTTACCCTTCCCACTCAAGGCTCCAAGCGAGGAATGATACAGTTGTGATGGGCATCGTGGCTGATATGTTCATCCACACTAATGAGTAGAGCAAAAGTAGAAAATGAAGGCACCTGTCAAAACTGTATGGGTTATGGGTTTGCTAAGTCAGACCATAATTTTCAATTATTCGAAGAACATTTCCTCAGAATTTTTTTTGTGATCCTCACAATTTAATAACTGCACACAGGACACACTGTACTGGAGATTTTTCTCCCATCCTTTTTTTTAAGACTAGCTAGTCATCAAAACAATGATAACTGTGGGCTTATTTCAAGCCCTTGCTCATTTCTGTGCTCTAAATACTACTACCATGGATGATTTCGAGTTGCCAAGGTGCTGAAAGCATCATTGTGATGAGACACAGCCTATTTCTAAGCACACCTTTGAATGACAGATCTACTATACACATACAACAGGCTCAAATAGCCCTCAGAACACAGGAGGAAATGTGTGCGACAACTAGGAAGCACTGACTTTGAGAGTCTATCATCTTTGAGTGTTAACCGGATCTACTTCATTGAAAATGTATGGTGAATCTCCTTCCGAAGCCCAGGAGATGCCTGGGGCCTGMACTCTCCTCCGCTGGAGCTGCTCTGACAGCTGGCACCTGAGAGCAGAGCTGGGTGCGTGCTGCTCTGGTCCAAAGCTCACTTCCTCCATGCTAAGAATCTCCTCACTTCTGATTCTCCTGAAATTTGACCTTATTCCTAATGTCCAAACTCAATGGAGGTGAGTCCATTGTTCCCCAACTCCATGGAGGTGAGTCCATTGCTCCCCAACTCCATGGAGGTGAGTCCATTGCTCCCCAACTCCATGGAGGTGAGTCCATTGCTCCCCAACTCCATGGAGGTGAGTCCATTGCTCCCTTAAAGGTAGCAATTATTTCAATTCTTTGTAGGACTTAACTATAGAACCATTAGTTTGCATTTTTTTTAAATTCTAGAATTTTTTTCTTTTACTTTTCTCCTTGCTCTCTTTACCAAAAAGTAGTATTATGTGTGGCTCATTCCTCTGAAAGGAAGAGGGCAATCAATGTTGATCTCTTTTCTTACAGGGAGCAGAGGAAACTCCGAGTAATGAAGCCCTGAGTGGATGTGTGTTGTTGACATGGGGAGGCCCTGAGTGGAAGTGTGTTGTTGTCCATAGGAAGGCCCTGAGTGGATGTGTGTTGTTGACATGGGGAGGCCCTGAGTGGATGTGTGTTGTTGTCCATAGGAAGGCCCTAAGTGGATGTGTGTTGTTGACATGGGGAGGCCCCGAGTGGATGTGTGTTGTTGATATGTCCATGGCTATGCCAAGGTCAAAACCTTCCCCCAGGCCAGGGGAACACAGAGAAATGGGAAAGCCTTCCTGGGGCTCCTAGTGGATGTTGATTGTGTGTGTAGAAGATGTCCACCACGGCCTTCTCCCCCTAGGTGTTTTTACACCTGAAGACTGCTCCCCACAGAGACTGCGCATACTGAGATTAGCCAATCCTGTCCTCTTGTTCAGCTGTGTACCATAGACGCGSCTCCTTGTTTATCCTGATGCAACAACCCTGCCTCCTTGTTCAGCTGTATGCAATAACTCTACCTCTCCATTCCATTCTATATAATAAATATACTGAGCTTCCACAGTGCTGTGGTTTATCCATCAGAGAGCCCAGTCCATCTAATCCCAGCTTTCTGTCTATGTGTCTATGCGTCTGTGTGTCTGTTTTTCATTTCCTTCATACTTCCAGTCATATCCGTATCCCTGGGAGCTGTGCAAGGATGTAGCACTTGCTGGTTTGGAATTATTCCCAAGTCATTGTGTTCTTTGAACTCTCCTTGGTGGCAGAGGACAAAMGGACAGGCAGGAGGAGAGGACAGAGAAAGCTAGATGAGGAAAGAGGTTGAGGGAGCCTGAAGAAAAGAGGCAGAGCCTGGTCAGGGAACAGTTCCTAGTTCCCTAGTCAGCTCCCAGCCACCTCTCTCATGAGCCAACTCCAGCCCCATCTCAGCCTTTTCCAGAGCATGCTTTAGAATGCAGATTNAGTTCAAGGTCAGCCTAGCAAACATAGTAAGTTCCAGGTCAGCCAGACCCTGCCTCAGAGAAACAAGCGGGAGAGACAAGACCATAAGCATATGTAATTGTATAGTCACTGTGCATCAATTAACTGAACATACATAATTTTGACCATGCTGATCACACAAAGTGCCATCTGTACAAAGATTAAGAACAAAAACGTGCCCAGAGTCAGCTTTTAAAATGACCCAAGCTTTGGTGGCTGGGTGTAGGTGTCCAAGACCCATGGGACCCTCCTGTCCCTCTCCATCAGGCCGGCTTCTGTGCCTTGTCCTTGGGTGTTTCCAGGCTTCCCAAAGAGTTCTTTAAACAAAACTTTCTGTGGTGCAAAAAAAAAAAAAAAAATTGAAAACGACTAGTTTTCTCAAGTTTCCCAAAATGTCTCCATATCCAGTCTGAAGATCTTTCCTATTGCAGATTTTCCCCCTCAAAGTCCCTTCATATTCTCTACGTGTTTTGTTTTTGTTTTTAATGATTTTCTTTTTTAAACATTTTTATTGAAGTGTTTTATACAATACATTTTGATCATGTTTTCCTTTCTTCAATTCCTCCCATGTCGTCTTACTACTTACCCCAATTTTTCCATGTTTCTCTTCTCTCTCTCTCTCTCTCTCTCTCTCTCTCTCTCTCTCTCTCTCTCTTTCTCTCTCCAACAAAAACCCTCAAAAACAAAACAAAAACCAATAGGATCAAAAATAGGCAAATAAAACAAAATGGAACAAAAAGCCCCCCCACTCCCAACACACACACACATCACACATACACACACTCACACACACATACTCACATAYATACACATACACACATACATGCACATTACACACACACTCACATACACACACATACACATACACACCTATATACTCACACACATGCACATACTCACACACATATACACACATACATATACATACATACACACACATACATGCACATCATACACACACTCACATACACACACCCATATACTCACACACACACATATACACACATACATACACATATATACACACACACTCACACACAAACACACACATATACACACATACACACATGTATACATACACACACACACACACACACACACACACACACACAAACACACACATTTTGTGTAGGCCAAGCTCTGCAGAGCACGGAGAAGTGGTTGTTATACCCAGTGACACTCCATAAAGTTATGATTTTCTTGTTATATCATGATCTTACCCTGTAGCCCAGGCTGGCCTAGAACTCACTGTATAGCTCAGGATGTCCTTGAGTTTTCACTCAGCCTCCTAATGCTGTGATTACAGACATGAATCACTGCACCCAGTCTTTGTGATTAATTAATGGCTTTAACGATGCCTGCTACATGTTGCGTATGTGGTTAGTAAGTAATAACAAGGATGTGATCAATAACAAAATCCCAACCATGCACGCATGCTAGGGACTAAAAACCCTGAACTCATTTTATCTAATAACAGGGAGGAAAAAACCCAGCCCAGTTAGAACACATCAGAAACAACAGTGAAAACTGTACACAGCTGGAACAACCTGACATAAATTCTAAGTGATAGCCTTTGGCATTTATTTAATACTTGCTGCGTTTCTACAACACGGTGCCTAACCGCGGCTTTTATCTAATTCTTCTGAACCCCCAAACAGCAGGCTTAATATCAGACTTTCCTCATTCACATGCCACCATGGTGATGCTTTCAAAGTGATTTCTGTGAGCTGCTTGTACTGCTAAATAYGTCACATGATAGAATTCATTTGTATTTATAGACACTTATTTTAAGAGAAAACTTTGCATCACTGTCTGTAAATCGAAGCCCAGAAACACTTGCCACAGTAGCAAGTACCTGTGGCACGACCTTATGATAATGCAAATCATATTTTCCTCTATGGGGTACTGTGTTTGGGGAACATCTCTTCGGTTCCAGGCATCTCAGGCTCAGGAAGTGGGTAGGGCGCTTCTAGCTGATTCTTCCTGCCTGCTCCTCATGGGCACAACCACTCTCTCCTACGTTCCTCCTTGCTCTAAGCTAGCTGGCCGATTATACTTTATAAACTGATAACCTCTTAGTTTGCATGTTAAAAAGAGGTCACTCCTTTTTTCAAAACTCAAATTTCAGGACGTTCCTAGATTTTAGGTATAAATGTAGACGCGTCTCACTGGCCTCGTGTTCTGCGGGTGAGGTTCACCCACTTCCTGCTCCACAGCCAGACCCTGTGTGGCTCGCCTCGCCCCAAAGCTCCTATTTCGATCTCTCCCAAATGTGGAAACGTGTTTTCGGATTTAACAGGTATGTTCTTCTCAGACTGTGATGGCATTCCGGGGAAGAAGTTAGGTTGGTCACCTCATTGGCATGCTCTTTACTGTGGTCCCACCAACAGCTGTGCTCCCCCTCTACCCCACACCACCCCACCCCAGCAGGGAGGAAGGGGAAGCTGGTTATGGAGTCTGAATATTGAATGGATGCTGGTGTATTGGTCTCCGCTCGCACGTGGAGGTCTTCCTCTTTTGTGCTCATTAGGTGTCTCTTCTCTCAGGGCATGCTGGGAGAGCTGTCACAGGTGAGGTTTCCCAAGGAACAGATGAGGCAGCCGTGGGTACTGGGGAGCCCCAGCTGCGTGGGAATATCAGGGCTAGGTGGAAGGGAAAGGCAAGCTATGCTGCATTCTCCCAGAGGCCTGGGCCAGTGCCAAATGACCTGGCATGGTCATAGAGCTGGCCTGCAGGGGCGAAGGGTGGAACTCCATGTTGCCCAACATGAGATTCAAGATATCCCCACAGAGCCATCATAAGCTTGAGCAAGGCCAGGGCGTTCAACAGCAAGCCACCAGCAGGAAGAGCTGGAGAAATGAGCACTCAGTCTTCAGGGAAGACTGCGGAAGAGCACTCTAGATCTCCTTCATCAACTAGTACCTTGTTCCCCAAGCTCCTCTCACAAGGAGTAGCAACCCAGACAAACTGYGGAGCCTGGTTCCCCGGAAGTTCCCTGCTGTGATGCTCCCGTGGGTCCTGCTAGCTGTGAAGGAAGGTTCGAGGCTGGTTGTGAATGCCTAAAAGGGGCAGGAGGGGGCAGCTTGGGAGGAGCAGTGCACGTGCCGCATCTATCTTGATATTCCGCTCCACACTTCTGCCTTCACCTCTCCTCCGCTGAAAAAAATGCCTGGGCAGGAAACAAATGAGATCTTGGTGCCCACTGGGCTATCAATCTTGAGATACAACATTCCATTTCAAAGTTATTTGACCACAGCCAAGTTACAAATCTCGAGGGAGCTGGCTTTCCAGAGAGACAAGGACACTTGAAGGCATGAACTGGGGTGAACCTCGACAAAGCCTCGGGAGGCTGCGGCTGCCAATGTTAGCCAATCATTTGCTTCCCTTGAGGCTAGGGGGATTTTGCAGGCTGCTAGGACATCACTGCAAGACCTGGGGTGGGTAACTCTGAGGGAGGAGCCAATCTCCCCCATCTGCTCCCTGCTCCGGGGCCAGAACACAGAGATGAGTAATAAGGCCAAGGCCACTCTGCTCTTCTTGGGAAATAAGGAGAGTCAGGAGCCTTTCTCCTCCCACGGCTTTTCCTTAAGTGGGTCTGACTCACATAGAGGGAAGAGCACCATCATTTTGTAGTAATCAGTGTTGGGGCAAAGAAGACGGCTCACATTTGGAACCCTTGACGTTGTCATTGTGGGTGACTGAATTTATTTGGCATGAAGCCTTCCACTCTGACATTCCTTCAAAGGGAGGTGTGAGGGAAGGCCAGGCAGCGATGCTGTGACCTACAATGGTGGCGGTGGGTCCCCATCACTAAGTGAGTCATCCGGTCTCACACCCTCCATTCTCTCCCAAACACTTAAGATGTGCTGTCACTTGAAGAAGAGAGACAATCCCTGTGGCGAGGGAACAGAGAGATGAGATGGAACACTGTTGCCCTGGTGATGTGAAGAATGCCCCGGGGCCCTTGTTCTGTGTCCTGGGTGGATTGGGAAGGGCTCCTGCCACAGACAGGCCACAAAGGCAGGCTCGCTGTGTCTCCCCCACATCCCCACGGCTGGCAATGTCGTGTGCAGATGGGCTGGCCTTACTTCTCCTGTGATGCTTAGCAGCAGTCCCTGCCATCTCACCTGGAGAAATCAAGAGAAAGAAATGGAGCAATTTGCCCCGGGCTCCCAGACACAAACTCAGCAAAAGGCCAAGTCTGGACTTGAATACCAGGCTCCTGTCTGTCTCTGTTGATGATTTCCAAAGTCTCAGCTAGTCCCTGCCATGCAACTGCCTTTCACATAAAACAGACATTGGCTAACCTTCAAAGTATTTTATTAGTGTGTATTAATTGAACAAAAGAGTAGGTTTCGGGCTGAGATTTTCCTACAGACATATAATGTACTTTGATCTTATTCAACTACCTATTAACCTCTCTTGTCCTTCTCCCCTCCCCCCAAATAGTTCCTAAAAGGGACATTTAATGGCAGTTTGAGGTATATGCAGAATTCTGTTCAGCCACCGGTGAACAGCTCAGGTGCTCTGGGTTCAGGTTATCTCAAGGTCAGAGGCTTCTCTGCTTCTTTCCCACATTCACAGTCACCCACAGCAATGCCTTCGGCACTCCAGATACCCRACAAACGCTGCTGACCAGCTGACTGATGAACAAGTGAGGTCAAAAGGTAAAGCAGCCAAGGAGAGAGCTGGCTCATATTTTTACAAACAGGCAGTGTGTCACTCCAAATAAAATGCTGGTACGAATGCTGCTTACTATATCTATAGAGTCAAAACTTCCTTTTGCTCTGAAAATCTGGCCCCCTAACTGCTTGTGTTCTGATGGTAATTTATTATGTATTAAAAAAAAAAGTTAACCTGGGGAGAAAAATGCCTCTGCTAATTAAGCCTAAGATGATAATTAATACCTGTCGTGGGTCTTGGTGCTGATGACAGTGCGTGGGCCGTGCAGCCCTGGGTACGAATGGTCATACCTGTTTATGTGCGGCCTGTCCTGCCCCATATTTCACAGATGATAGGATATGGCTCTGCATCTCTTCATGTTAATTCTATTTGAAATACTCCCCACCAACATCTTAGGGCTCTACCATCTAATAAGTGCAGCCAATTTATTGATCATAAATCTAAGACAAGACAGACTCACGTTGGTGTGGGCCACGGGGCATTTAAATTAAACAGGAACTCTCCAGCCATCTGTGTTTTAACTTTTTTATGCCTTGATAATAAGCCCTGTTTAGAATAATTTGCTGTGGAAGCTGGGACTTCGTGACTGACAGAGAAAGGCCGGGGATAAACAACCCAAGCAGGCCCCTGAATTTGCGAGAATGTCAGGCGAATTTAGACTCATCATAAAAGAATTCTCAGTGACTGTATTTCAATATGACACTTTTATGGTTTTTTATTTTCTAGCCCATTGCAGCCCCACAGCCCTGGCATGATTTATACAGCCTGGCAGTGCATAATCTTTTGTATAAGATATACAGGCCTCCAGAGGTTTAATTTCTTCTCTCACCGCCACTGACAGCGTTTGTGCTTTGCCTTCCCTTCTATTTTCATTTCTAATGAGATATTGGACTTTGCTCAGTGAGAGGTGATATTTCCACATTTGCAGGCTGACAGGCTAAATCACCAGATCTCAGTGGTGAGGATACAAACCCATTTAAACTGTGTCAAAATATTCATGGAGCCCCATTGATTTGGGCAACGGTTATTAGGAAGCTATTTGGAAAGTTCAGGTTTAATTTTTGGAGCTTTCTGCTGCAAAATCACTCAGTTACATCACAGAGAAAATGGCATTAGAAGGAGAGAGAAGAGAGCTCTGGGCTCTTGCTTTCCTTTGGTCGGGATTGTTTTTAGGAAGGAGATGACCTTTGTTAAAAAGCAAAACAAAACAAAATCTCAGAAAGGAGATTTTGGTTAATCTCTGAAAGGAGATGCTTTGGTTAATATGTAGCAGGAAGGAAAGTAAATTCTTCCCATTGCATAAAAATGAATAGTATGTCAAGCTATTGAAATGAGTTGT
>BDUI01001462.1:109561-129184 GCA_002335545.1 Apodemus speciosus
CAATAAAATACACAGGAAGTTTCAAGTTCTTAGATTCAGACACATGTTTGCTCTTGGGTGAACCACTTAAATATTTAGACAGAGGGTTATCCAGACTGAATGTCAAAGCACTCCTAAGGCAGCAACATGGACCAAGTTTGAGAGGTCTGGACATCAAATTCATTTGAATAACTCTGTAAACACTGATAGCACTAGAAATAGCTACTAGGATCATATTAGAAGTGCAAAATATAGGACCCCTGGAAGTAGAAAGCCAGGGCTTGTGGCTAACATCTTTGAGATGTGCTACTAGACAAGAGTATACCATGCTTTCTGAGGTTGTATTCCAAATGGCCACTCTTGGGAGGTGACTCTGTCAGTGGCCTACAGGTTCTCTCTCAAGATGTTCCTGGCATTTCAAACTTCATGCAGTCTCCACTGCAGCTTCAGTTTTGCTCTCAGAGCTTCATGTGGGTCTCAGAGGAGATACTTGCAGGGTCTCTAACCATGGCACATGAGGCCTTCCAGGCTTGCTTTGGGAAGAACTCTTTGTTCCATAACTCCTAAATTCCTCGTGCCTTCAATTCACACCTTGCAATACTCATGCTAAARTTCTGCTTTTGGTTAAAACTGCATSAGGGCTGTGGGAACCACATTATACCTTCAAAGCACCRTAATTGCTGAACGGGGATCAACATATAACAGGTAGGTTTATAGCAGCATATGTGTAGTCAGAATTTTGGTTTCTTTAAAAACACAGAAGAGAAGAATGTTTTTGTTTTAATTCCASGTRTRGGGATGCTTCAGATTATCCCCAAGAGCTGATTGTTACTTTCCTTCATGCTCTAGTMRGGGAGTGCTTTTGACAGYTGCAGATGGCTTCTGTTTATTTGTGACATTTGGAATTCYGGGGACACTTCAGAGGGTATAAAAATGCTAGAGCCCCARTAGAAGGAACTGAGTGGCRAGCTTGTGGCTGGTTGCTGTTGGTTGCAGCTTGTTCTGGTTTGTTAAGYAGTTGTGTGCGAAGAGGCAAGAAGAAATTAGATATCCTCACAGTGAAAGWCAAAGGTCCCTGACTGAACTCAACAGGAAGTAGTCTAATGATATCATTGYTCCCTTTCTCCTCTATCCTTTCTTCTCTTCTACATAGTCTTGGTGGTTGAAAAGTGGAAGAACAGGGATGGCAAARGATGGAAGAGAAAGAACCCACAAAATAGCCAAGTGTTCAACTACAAATGGGAAATCTGATTTCAAATGCCATAGAGGAAATGACAGGATAAGAAGGAAGAGATGTTTCTTTTCAAGATGCTAGCAGAAACTTTAGTGTGGCTGCCTGTACTTTGATATCTACTGCTTTGCTTCCACGGGARATTTTCTCATTTTTTACTTCCCATAGTCTGTCTCAAAAAAGTTTGGGAGAATAGCTGATCAGCTGTAAAATTTTCAGGTAGAAATGGAGTAACATAGGAAAYAAAAAACAGCTGAAATGGGAAAATTGATGGGTTCACGCTTCTCTCTCATTTGTGAACGGGTTGCWGAGATGGCTGTACTCCTGGAACAAYTGCGTGTGAAAATGGAAGTGATTTGGAAGTGAGAAGTGCTTGAAAGGGAAAAATAAAACKKTCAGACCCAGAAGTTTGCAACAGGAGGAAAGAGGAAATGAAAACATAGCAGAGTGGCCAGGTTAAAGGAAAGGCAAAACAACCCGTTTTGAGAGAAAAGGTTAATCTTGAACCAACTGTGCTGCCAGAGGATGGATGGCAACAAAGATTAAGAGATTTTTCAGACAAGAGCAGTCAAGACTCACCAGGCCATAGAAAAACTGTGGCATTAAATCAGCCTATGTATTATAAGGATGTGTTAACATCAAAATAGAAGCCTGATAAATTTCCTGTCGGGGATGTGGCTTTCCTTGTGCTTTCCACAGGAAATGAAAAACTGTAAATATCATCAACATTGATGAAGATTAGAACTGAGGAGTAGATCTCTCCTGAAGACCTTGACCACTGATCTGNCACTCCACAAGATGGAGCCCATCCCCGAAACTGCTCAGGTGGCCAAGAACCGGAGACTAGGTAGACTGGGGACACAGGAAAAAATCAAATGCTCCTGTTAAAGGAGTATAGCAATAAAATGAGTCCTAACAACAGCCTGTCGTCTCCATAGATCAGTGCCTCACTCAGCCATCACCAGTGAAGCCTCCTCCTACCGTAGATGGGAATAAATACTGAGACTCATAGCTGGAAATGTACAGAGTGAGAGACCTTGGAACATCCCACATTAAATGGTATGTCTCCATTGATCCCCTCTCCTTGGGGCTCAGAAAACCCCGTAAAAGGCAGCAAGATTGTAACAGCCAGAGAGGATGAGTAACCCCCAGGAAACAAGGTCTTCTAAACACAGCAGAATCTACACTTGTGAACTCACAGAGACTGTGGCACCAGGCAGAGGATCTGCACAGGGCTGGGCCTGACCAGGTCTCAGCAATGAGAGGGGAAGTGGACAGGAACCCCGTACCTAACCCAGAAACTATCTCAATTSATAACCACTTGGCAGCCTTAYTGTTTGTGCAAGTATATAATATGTTTTCTGGTTTGGGTTTATATGGRATTTCTGTGTGTACTAATGTGTTTGTCTCTGCATCTATATGTGTTTCTTGAGCTTTTCCTTGGTTCTTTTTCTGTTTGCTTGTTTTATTCTATTCTTGTTTATTTGTTTTATCTTATCCAAATTTATTGTTGTTRTTATTATTTTTTTATTATTATTATTATTTTCAATGCCTGTTTGTACCCTAACAAGAGAAAAAAGGTGTGCATTTGGGTGGGTGGGAAATGGGGAGAATCTAAGAAGCTATAATCAGAATATACTACATGTTTTAAAATCTATTTTCATTTTTAAAACTCATGTTATAGTTTTAAAAAATGAAAAAGAAAAATGGATAATCTATTGGGTGCCAATTATACTTCCATAGAACTTAACTATTTTATAAATATATCCATAAACCTTAATCCTAAAAATTTATCACAAAGTATTAAAATTGTGTTCTGGGGTGTGGCATAAGATACATTTGGTACAATAGCAGAAACACCAAAGTTAGGACAGCTTAAATGTCTGCAAGGAGAGAACTTCTTAGGCCAATGCAGCATCACTGCGTGTTGCACTGAGATGTAACTATTGAACATCTTGATGTAGGAGCTGGAGAGTTGGCTCAGTGGTTAAGAGCACTTGCTGTTCTTGTAAGGGGCTCAGGTTTAGTTCCCAGCACCCACGTGGTGACTCACAACSACCCATTACTCCAGTACTAGAGGATCTGACACTGTCTTCTGACTTAACTGTTCTCACCAGCCATACATGTGATACACATACATACATGCATACATGTAAAACAATGATAAACATAAAATTTAAAAGATTTGTTTCTAAGTCATACTATAGACAAAATGTGGTCATGAAACAAACACCTAGAGATCTGAGCATCGCTCAACCCTCATGAGAGAAGCATCTGCTTTCAGTAGATGGGGATTAATGCAGAGACACACAGCTGGTTAACATGCAGACAATAAGAGACTGTGGATGCTTAGCTGTGAATGGGACATCTATACCACACTGTCATCCCAAAGGTCTCAGGGATCATCTCTAAAAAAAGAAGCAGAAAGATTGTAAGAGCAGAGGCAATGGGTGTCCACCATGAACCGGTGTTTGCCTGACATAACAGTGCTATAGAATACATGACCTCAGAACAGCTTCCACTTCCAAGCACAAGACCAGCACAACACCAAGCCAGCCAAAACTCCAGCACTGGGGATAGGAGGTGGGTGGAGTTCATGAAGGCCTACCCACAGCTAAGGAGNATTTTCTCATTTTTTACTTCCCATAGTCTGTCTCAAAAAAGTTTGGGAGAATAGCTGATCAGCTGTAAAATTTTCAGGTAGAAATGGAGTAACATAGGAAACAAAAAACAGCTGAAATGGGAAAATTGATGGGTTCACGCTTCTCTCTCATTTGTGAACGGGTTGCAGAGATGGCTGTACTCCTGGAACAATTGCGTGTGAAAATGGAAGTGATTTGGAAGTGAGAAGTGCTTGAAAGGGAAAAATAAAACTTTCAGACCCAGAAGTTTGCAACAGGAGGAAAGAGGAAATGAAAACATAGCAGAGTGGCCAGGTTAAAGGAAAGGCAAAACGGCCCGTTTTGAGAGAAAAGGTTAATCTTGAACCAACTGTGCTGCCAGAGGATGGATGGCAACAAAGATTAAGAGATTTTTCAGACAAGAGCAGTCAAGACTCACCAGGCCATAGAAAAACTGTGGCATTAAATCAGCCTATGTATTATAAGGATGTGTTAACATCAAAATAGAAGCCTGATAAATTTCCTGTCGGGGATGTGGCCTTCTTTGTGCTTTCCACAGGAAATGAAAAACTGTAAATATCATCAACATTGATGAAGATTAGAACTGAGGAGTAGATCTCTCCTGAAGACCTTGACCACTGATCTGAAAAGCATTTATTTTTTAGATAATGTCTCTGTTTATAATTTCCCATAAACAGCACAATTTATGGCTTAACACAGCAAGGGGGGGGGGAAAGTTGGTGAACTGTTGGTTTCTTTAAAAACACAAACACAAGAATGTTTTTGGTTTAATTCCATGTGTGTGCTCCTTCAGATTSTCTATAGCAGCTATGATTTGCCCCGTGCCCTAGCAGGGAAGTGGATAACAGCTACAGACAGTTTTTGTGAATGTGTGATGTTTGGAATTCTAGGAACTCTTCACAGGGTAAAGTCTAGGTGTCAGAAAGTAGGAGCTGGTTGCCAACTGGTGGTTGGTTGCTGTTGTTTGAGGTTTGTTGTAGTTTGTCAAGTAGTTGTGTGTGAAGTGATGAGAAGAGGAAATTCAGTATCCTGATAGTGAAAATCAAACTTGCCCAAGGTACTGGACACAGGTAATCAGCAGGAACTGGTTTAACAATCTTGTCACCCCCTTTCCCCTCTATCCTTTTGTCTCTCTTACCTAGCATTAGGGGATTGAGAGGATAAAAGGGGAGAGGTGGTGAAGTGTAGAAGTAAAAAGGAACCCACAAAATAGTCAAAATTATATTATACCTATGATTGTATTTAGCTCTTGTAACAGGAAGTCAGTTCCCATTGTAGAAGATGGACCACATTATATAGAACATCACAGAGCTTGCTAAGGACATTAATCTTTAGTCGGGGGAAAGACAAAGAGTTTAGATAGAAATTCAAAAGCAGATTTATATTTGAAAATAACATTATAAGGAGTGGATTGGGATTGACAAGGAAGGAGAAAGTTTAAGTTGACAGCTAATTAGAAAATTACTATCATTACAATGGATGTGATATTTGTACAGAGGGGATATTGATGAGGGTGCTGTGAGATATTTAAGGGCAAAATTAACATAACTGGTGGTCTAGATTGAGGCKGTGAGAGGGAAAGTTAAGCAGAACACTCAATGTAACTGCTTATCTAATGACAGATTGACATCTTATCTTGGAACAAGTGAGTGCCCTGTCCCTGGGAGCATTCAAAAAGATACAGACTCCTGACTGACTGGGGTTCCTTAGCCTGCAGTGAGTGGAGTGAGAGGAGATAGGAGCAGACAAAGTCTCCCAGCCTGAAGGTCCATGATCTTTATGTTTCTTTGATTGTCTTTATCACTAAGGGGAGCAAATGATTTGCTTAGTCAATGAAGACTATAGACAAATTTCACCTCTCAATACAAATTACCGACATTTTGCAGGAATCTATCTACTTTTNGGGTCAGTTTTCTTGAGGGAAAAAGCCCTGAAGGCTCATCCACACTCCAGGAGACAGTCCTACACTATGCGCATGTGGCAGCACTAAGTGGACTCAGTAGTGTTTTTTTAAGATTTATTTATTTATTGTTTATATGAGTTCATATCAGAAGAGGGCATCAGATCCCATTACAGATGGCTGTGAGCCACCATATGGTTGCTGGGAATTGAACTCCGGACCTCCGGAAGAACAGTCAGTGCTCTTAACTGTAGAGCCATCTCTCCAGCCCTTTATTTTTATTTTTAAATGCATCGTGAAGTTGGGAAGGGAAGTGGTGGGAAGACAGGAAAGGAATTGGAGAAGAGGGAATAGRAGGATAAGGGTAAGTTTGATCAAAACACATTRYGTGCATTATGCAATTCTCAAACARTAAAAGAAACAGTTATTTTCCAAATGGTGGAGGATGACTTTCGTTATGGAAAACCGAAATGAAAGACGATATCTATTGTATGCTAGTATAATAGTGTTTACATTAGAGGCTGATAATTAATCATACTTTTCTCTACACCTCAGAGTTAGAAACCAGTGTAGAAGGGTTGGTGGGGAGGGCAGATAATGAGCTGTGTAGAGAAAGGACAGCGTACCACGTTGATATCYARYATTCCAAATGTAAGCACACAGGGTTGATCTAAGGGTTCCTCCACTCTCTCCTGAGTCCCCTTGCTGACCTCGCACTGCAGCCAACCCAGGTCTGGGCTGTGCTGCCCTGGGAAGCTGACCCTATGTAGCTGTCCCCGGACACCCGGCAGGTTAGGCAGGGCTGTCTGACAAATGTAGAGTGCTTAACACCCCTATTCCCACGCAGTAGACATTCTAGCCTCCTCCAATTCTTATGATAACAGGGAAACACCCCAGACATTTATTTCCTGACGCTCTGCCAAGCCCAGTAGTGCTGATGGCTGATTGATATCTGCCCTGAGAGCGGAGATGCAATCTCTGAGTTTGACAGTAGAGGAGGCGTTCCCCATCCCACCACCATTCTACCCCAATGATTGCTTTCTGAGGTGTAGGGGYGGGGCAGAGCAGCAATGGGAGCAGAGACACACTGTGCTCTGGTTACCAGCTTGCTCAGCTCCAGAGAGACAGAACTTCTACACTGAGGAAGTTCTGTMCAAATAGGACTTAATGCCTAAGACAAGCAGCCAAGCACAAGAGGAACTTAGGACTCATTATAAGTCAGCCTCTGGCTCAGAAACAAAACAAACAAACAAACAAAAAACAAACAAAAAACGTTTATTTTGAGATTATAATGCAATGACATCACTTCCTCTCTCCCTTCCTCCCTCTAAAGCCTTCCACATACCCCTTCATTGCTCTTTTCCAAATTCACTGCCTCGTTTTTCACTAATTATTGTTGCATTCATGTGTGAGTGTGTGCGTTATGTGTGTGTGTGTGTTATTTCTAAGTGCATAAGTGAATCTGCTCAGTCTGTATGATATAACTTATGTTTCAGGGCTGACCATTGGTATTGGACAGTCAGTCGGTGGGCACTCCCCTGGGGAAGGCTATCTCTGTTTTTTAMCATTTCTTGGTTGCCTACAGTTCTTTGTGTAGGCTTGSGGYCTCCTGGACCTTCGCTTGCCCGCTYGAGCATGTCTATTGTTGTCTTTGCTCGGCTCATGTTTAGGCAGCCATGTTAGTGACACTTGATGGGCACAGCTTCTGACATTCTTAGGAGGCACAAATCCTGGCTCTTACGATCTTTCTGCCCCTTCCTCTGCAACAATCCTTGAGCCNCAGCGTGAAAGCAAACAGAAATACTCCTGGGCTGGGGGAAGCGGGGGATCCGCTGGGAGAGACGATTATCAGCTTCCAAGAAACCAGCTGGATGGAGCCGCGGTGGCTGCAAGTGGACCCAGTCCCATGGGGAGTCATCCTGGGGGCTTCTTTCGAGCCCTTCTTCGAGCCCTTCTTCTTGCAGCATGCGCAGGAAGCAGGGAAAGTCTRGCCCAGAGATGAAGAAGCTGTGGAGCCGACTGAGTGCCTAGAACCGAAAGGGCAGCCAGATTGGAGGAGAAAATTCAGCCCAGGTCCACCAACAAAATCACAGGATTTCTGGAAAGGCTCTGCCCTCTCAATGCTGAAAACTCAGTGTATTTGTGTGGACTTATATTTGTCCAATTCAAGCAAATCATATATTTGGCTATTCGTCCACAAAATATACTTACAGGGAATATTAACATGCTAACACAGAGAACGGAGAGGAAGGGAGGGAAGGGAGAAAGAGAGGAAGAGGGAGAAAAATGAAAGGCTCATCTACCAATTCATATACATATTGAGGTCACATGCCCTGCTGGTTTTGGTTCAGAAGACCTGAATTCCTTTTCAATTTGCGGCATAAATCTGCACAACCTTGATCAAGTTAAAGATCCATTTTGTGGCTTCCTCTGGTTTCTTGAAATCTTCCAACCTGAAAGCATTAACTCCTCAGTTGAATGTTAGGTGACTTAGATGACCAAGTTAAGATTCAAAGGGCCCTCAGACAGCTCCCCACTTCTTTACCAAACTTCCAAGCTTACAGGGCACAGCCCAGTCTACATTCTTGTTCCCAGATCATTTTATTATCTCTAAGGGTCTCTAGACCTATATGACAGCCTGAAATCTATAACAGCAAATCCATAACACTTTCACTGTGAACGCAATCATACTGCAAATGAGAACTCTTGTATCCTTTTTCTCTTAACTAGTACARAGCATAAGAGTTTCATAAACATGTTTTTAAATAGCCTTGGATCATTTCCTGACATGCATATATGCACACTTTTAGTTATCTATTTGTATAGTCCACACACATACATTCTATCTACTATAAATAATTCTAAAGGGAAAAAAACTTCCTCACTATATATGTTTTCTCTATTTTGGGATGTAAAAAATCTAAAATTAAGTTGCTAAAAATTAAATCATATTTTAAGATCTTTCGCTCACAATGCCAAATTGTTTTCCAAAGCACTTCCCCTGGTTCACAGGCCTGCCAGAAATGCATGCATTTTCACATCATTGCTTGTTCAAAGCTTTGGCTAGGCTCAGCCCTCCTCTGGTTTTTGTTTGAACTTTTGGTTTGCCAACTCTATAAGCAGAAATATTTAGTAATGTTAACAAGCCTTTCTTTGATACTTAGAGACTGAGCTATTTTTTTCGTTTGTTGTTAACTGGTTGCATGTATTTCCTCTTTGGGGACTTGTTTGCTAATACTCTCTGTTCATTTATCTGCTGGAGTAGCAGTGAGTTTAATTGATTTTCATGGGCTCTTTACATAATAAGATAGTAATCCTTTGTTCTATTTGCTGCTGAGTTTTAGTTTGCTTYCTGCCATTTCCTTTGTAAGAAATCTTATCAATTCTAAGCTTATGCAGCCATCCATCYCCCAGACGCTTGATAAACATTCATTTCTAATTTCATATATTTTTTTTCCTCTGRGTGATTTGATTGTATAAGCTCAAGATTCCACAAGACTATTACAGATGTGTGGTTCTGGACTTTAAAGATGAGCATTCMCAGAACTGAGCTGCATTTCATGGTCTAGACTCCTGATGTGCTTTAGATTTCTTTTGTACTTTCCTTTATCCCTTAGAGCACAACATCCTTAAAGATAAGTACTATATATGTCTCATTACATATGTATACCCAGACCTAATCACAGTGCGAGGCATGTAGATTGTGTAAGTGCTGAATATCTACTTGCCAATTATCTCCCTGATGCAGACCTGGAAAAATTCTCTATAGCCAGCATTCAGGAATGGGTGGATGATAAGGTGCATGAGGCCACCTGGGACAGCAGAAAACATAACTGGTGCACAATGGAAGTCATGGNCAGTTCTGGGCATCCATTACCTCTCTGAGGAGCTTACAAGGATTGAATCCTAGAACAGGCAAACAGAGAAAAAAAGATTTTGTTGTTTGTTTCAACCTTTGTTTTAAATTGTTTCATATATTGAATTTTAATTATTTTCATCTCACCTCCTTCTCTCAGCCCCACCCCAAGCTAGCACACTTTTTCTCAACAAACCCCTCTTCTCCTTTAATGTTGTCTTTTTGTGAGTGACCAGTGAGCTTCACCAGCTGCCCTTCCGGAGCCTAGATAAGAAGTTATTCAGTGGGGCAAGAATGGAGGATTTGTGACCATAGCACTAAAGAAAATGATTCCCCCGCGCCCCCGAAAAGTTAAATGTTGGTAGTCTCTGCCAGGCTTAGGGCCTCATGCGCCCCTTCTTCATGCATGAAAAAAAATGTCGATGGCCTCAATCTTGTAGAGACAATCAWTGCTATARTGCTGTCCTGTGTGCAGTGGCCTTGCCATGTCTAGAGGACAATTTTATGTTGCACATCCCCCTAGTCCTCTGGTTCTTAACTTACTTACTTGAAAATAAGATTTCGCTCCCTTATTTCAAATATATTTTCATTATACTGACTTTGGCCTAATGATTCATTACATCTCTACTTCCCGTGCACGCTGTTCTTCCAGCTTAGAATGTGTTTCCCTACGTAGCCTTTCTCGGACTACACTCAGCTTATTGCAGTGCTAATAAGTCCATTAGGAATAAGAAGACCATTCACTTAATGTGACTTGTGCAGCAGGTACTGGGCATGTCTCTTTGGGAGCCATGCGCCATTATGCCTCTGAGAGCACGATAGATGCCAATGTTATACATGTGGAACTGAGGAGAGACAGGCACCTGCTGAGAGTTTCAGCCTCTTGTGTCTCCGAACAAAGARCTGGACTCAGGACACGTGGATGTGATAGAAATAGCAAGAGGGAGAGAAGGAAGAGGAGGAAGGGAAAGAGGAGGCGAAAAAGGAAGAATAGAAGGAATGGGGAGACGGAGGGGGAGAATAGAATTGGGCTTTCAAAATACAGACTAATTTTTGTTTCCCCCATTACACACAGAAAAGGGGTTTTGTGCATATTTTTTCGGGAAAGGAACAATAGGGCTGGTCAGTGCGTCAAKACTTGTAAGGAAGACTTTTGCCATAAGTGCCTCTCAGGCTCAGAGTGTCCTAGACAAAGATTTTCAGGGTCCCCAGACTCCAGTCTCCAATGCGTCTCCCGACCAGCAGAGGGCAGCTGCAGRAAGCCGTCCAAGGACAACMTCCACCCCCATTAAAGCTAATTAAGCCGCGCGAGACAAGAGGCAAATGTCTTTCTRCAGCGTGAAAGCAAACAGAAATACTCCTGGGCTGGGGGAAGCGGGGGATCCGCTGGGAGAGACGATTATCAGCTTCCAAGAAACCAGCTGGATGGAGCCGCGGTGGCTGCAAGTGGACCCAGTCCCATGGGGAGTCATCCTGGGGGCTTCTTTCGAGCCCTTCTTCGAGCCCTTCTTCTTGCAGCATGCGCAGGAAGCAGGGAAAGTCTRGCCCAGAGATGAAGAAGCTGTGGAGCCGACTGAGTGCCTAGAACCGAAAGGGCAGCCAGATTGGAGGAGAAAATTCAGCCCAGGTCCACCAACAAAATCACAGGATTTCTGGAAAGGCTCTGCCCTCTCAATGCTGAAAACTCAGTGTATTTGTGTGGACTTATATTTGTCCAATTCAAGCAAATCATATATTTGGCTATTCGTCCACAAAATATACTTACAGGGAATATTAACATGCTAACACAGAGAACGGAGAGGAAGGGAGGGAAGGGAGAAAGAGAGGAAGAGGGAGAAAAATGAAAGGCTCATCTACCAATTCATATACATATTGAGGTCACATGCCCTNTTTTTACCCTAAAAGTCTTTTTATTAAAAAAAAAACCTTTGTGTTTATTTAATAACTTCCAGTTTAACATTTTTATGGTAATCCTGATTGTGCGAATGCATCTTCATGGGGGTTTTGTGCCTTTTTTGACTCTCCTCCTTTTGTTTATTTTGTCCTATTACAATGTGTTGGCTTTGTTTTATCTTACTATAGCTTATTTTGGTTTATTATTATTCCTTAGAAGCCTGGCTTTTCTCGTTTATTGTTTRTTTGGTTGCTTGGTTTTGTTTTTCCTGATGAGAACAGGAAGGGAGTGGGTCTGGATGGAGGTGAGGCGAGGAGGAACTGAGAGACACAGAGGAGGGGAAAGTGTAATCACGTCATATTATGTGAGTGAAAAAAATTATTTTCAATAAAAGGGAAAAATTTGAGCAGCCTGTCACACCAAGGCTGCCTACTGACACTGGCTGTAACCTGTCAGCCCATGGCTCCTCACTGACACTGACTGCTTGATTTTCACAAAAATGCTTAATTGGAAGGATTCAAGCTCATCATCTTTGACCAGGAGCTCGTGATGTTCATGTATGCCCCCAAGTCAATGTGAACCTTCTYTCTCAGCCGCCTGCTTTTAAATGTGTGACTCTCAGCACCACCGACAGAGAGGAGGGCAGGGAAGGGGTTGGTTTGGGTTGTTTTGTTTTCGGTGTACGTGGTTCTGCTTGCATGTATGTCTGTATCATGTGCTTGCTGCTGGGGCCCAGGAAAGGAAATCATATCCACTAGACTTGGAGTTACAGACAGTTGTGAGCGACCATGTGGGTGCTGGGAACCCATCCTGGGTCCTCTGGGAGAACATGGAATGCTCTTAACTACTGAGCTATCCATCTCTCAAGCCCCGACTCCAGGAACAATGTTTAAAGCAACTGAGAGTACTAAAGACTGGAACCGGAGTCCAAATGGGCCAGGGGTGCATGGATCCTGACTTATGCTGGGAACTAACACATCAGGGTTTCTCCAAGATCCTTTATGTGGAGGTAGAGTAAGAGATACATTTTGGGTTTTTTGTTTTGTTTTGTTTTGTTTTTTTGGTCTTTTTTTTGTTTTTTGTTTTTGTTTTTTGTTTTTTGTTTGTTTGTTTGTTTGTTTGTTTTTGGTTGGTTTTGGTGTATGAATTTGCTCTGAAGATCAGGCCTGCCTCTAATTCACAGAAATCCATCTGCCTCTGCCTCTGCCTCCTGGAGCATTGGGATTAAAGGCYTATAGCCACCTTCTGGCAAGAGAAACATTTTGTATTGTGAGCTGAGGCAAGTGTATCTGTTCTGAGGGGTCCATCACTAGCGCCTACCAGAGCCCAGTAGATGCAAAACCTGCAGGTAGTCAGGTTCCCTGTGTAAATGATATCATGCATTTACCTATGACCTGCACGCATCCTTTCTCGTACTCTAAAGCATCTTTAGATTACTYACATCTACTGCAAGATAAATGCTGCATAAATGTGCTGTTATATTGGATCGATGGGAAATAATAAGAAAAAAGTTGTACAGGGTTGGCATAGATGTTTTCTTTGATCACTGGCTGGTTGAATCCAAGCGTGGGAACCTCATCTACAAGCGGATAGAGACAGAAGCATGTGACTAAGATCAGCTCCAGAGACCACAGCCTTATGCCGACTAGAGACTCGGTGGTTATCTATAGAAAGAACAAATTCAAGCAAGACCTCAGTAAAGAGAATTCCAGGTCACCAAGCATGGTGCTCTCCAACGTTCCCTGTGCTGTACTGTTCTTTTGTATTTCTCTGAAAAGTACCAAGTTGCTATCTGGGTGTGGTAGTGGGTGTCTATAATCCCAGCTACTCAGAGGCTAGTGTAAAAGGGTCCAGCTGAAGCCATCCTATACAACACACTGAGAACTTGTCTCCACACACAAAACTGTGGACAAGAAGATGGATCCGTGGGTAAAGACAGCTGCCACYGAGCCCGACCAGGAGTTGCATCCGCAGGACCCACGTGGTCCACAAGGAGAAACTGACTCCACGAAGTCATTCTCTGACCTCCACATAAGTGCCAGKCACTCAAGCACTCCTGCTCCTGTCCCCACACACAACATAAATAAATAGACGTAAAAATGTAACCAGTTGCAAGCCACTAACATGACACGGCAACCCTGGGAAACTTCTGCTTGGAAATCTCTCAACCAGGAGCCCCTAGTTGCTGTGTGCTGAGAGGACTTCTGTGCCCAAGCTGGCACAAGTAATTGGAAGTTATTGAAACCGATCTANTGATCATGATATGCAGAAAGTGATGCTAAGAACACAGAATGTGTGTAACCAAGACAGGAATATACTGGATATGGAAACCAGACTTGACTGCTGAAAGACTCTAAAGTCATTTTTAAATTTCAGCCACAAAATTTCCATTCTCCACTGTACTAACAAAGTGATCTTTTCCAAAGGTGAAATCTGAGCATGTCATTTTGCCCTCCATTCTGCATTAGATTCCCTAGCAAGTGCGACATAGTTCACACTCATGATAGACTTCATTGCTCATTCTCCAAGCTTCCAGCCACTTTCCTTTTGCTTACATACTAATGCTTCTTCTTCAGCAGTAATACCCAGTAAGGCTAAGTCAATCTCTCTGCAAAACTGTGACTGGCAGGTGTGGTAGATAATTGCTAAATTTGCCTGACTTTATTAGGTACAAAAACTCATAAGCAACTGGAATCAGAGATGACATGTGAGCAGCTCAGGCATATGTTTCAGAAAAATAGTTCGTCTGGCTCACTTCAGCATTCATCTAATCAGATAGACAAAATGATGCAGCATGGAAAYGATTGAGAAGAGAAGCTCTTCTGAGAGGAGGATTTGATCCAGGGCATCTAGCGATAGAAGAGTGATATGTTGGTGTTAGAAGGGAAAGAAAATAAAAGTACAGGCATTCAACAAAAGATAGCAAGAAGTGTAGTTCTCACTCTGCATCAAACATACTTCTTCTTGCAGCAGAGAAAGACTAATACAGACATTCACACTGATCAAAATGAAGAAAACTGAATGTGAGGTACCTGTCCTCCGTTGATCTGTAGCATTAACTCTATACCTAAGCATCGGAAGCATCAAAGAAGAGGAGGTGGAGAGATAGTAAGAATCAGAGAACCAGGATATCTCCTGCATAGCTGTGTCTTCCACATCTGCCAAGGAACCTGCGCCCATTAGATCTCAAAAAAATTGGTTGCTTAAACAAGGCTCATACACTGACATTGTTCATGTCTATGAGAGGGATAGGGAATGTCTCAAAAGTCTCAAGCTCTACATGAAGAGCTATAGAAAATTAATGGCTACTAAGAGAAGGATAATCAGTCTTCTCTAGGAATGAGCCTTCTGATTGTTTATCCAATCACAAGCAGTCAGCTCTAAAAATATACACACTAACAATACCTAGTGGATTCAGCAGGTTTTGTGTGTGTGTGTGTGTGTGTGTGTGTGTGTGTGTGTGTGTGTGTAACAGTAATTCTTAAGTCATATATTTGAGAGGAGGGATATAGGAAGATCTGGGGAAAGAGAAAGGCATGGAAATTATTTAATCATAGTACTTGCTTAAGAATAATAACAGGTATCATATTTATTTCTATGGCTTCCAAAGGCTTAGACAGAATCCATGATACTCTTAGCCCCATCATGCCAAGCAAGACAGGAGAAATCATATCCATTTTCCACATGAGAATGCCAAAGCTCCGGAGTTAGCCTAGAATCTCACAACATGTGAGCAGCAGATGCAAATGGGAATGAAGACCCTTAGGATCTTAGGATCTGCAGGTAAATGTTCTGTGTCTCCATTCCCAACAGTAGATGCCTTGTGCAGACTATTGAAGTGGGTGAAATCATGCCTTTAGGGTTAATGATCCAGGTGAATAATTTTCACTGACCTTTGTTCTGAAGAAGAGAATTACAATATCTTGTTCTTCCTTAAGAGAGTTAAAATATCCAAGTCAGAGAAGAGGTCATTTGCTGCCACATTAACTGTAAATGCCATTTGCTTGCAGTAATATCTCCACATCTGACTTTTTCTTCTTTTCCCCATGGCTGAAATTACAACAAAATAGAGCAAGGGAAGGAAGAGATAAACAAGGGTCAGAATGAGACAATGAATGACAAACGATGCCTCTTATCAAGCAGGCAGACATGCTGGAAGACCTAGATGTCCTTATAGCCTCCTTCAGAGAGTGTATCTTCTTTGTGGTAGCAATTAAAGGCATATGACTTTCAAGGAAGCAGGGCAAGACAAGTAGAATAGTCTTGGAATCCATGAGTTACAAAAGTAGAGTGAAGGGTTTGGGATGTTTTATAACTCTCTTTAAGAGAGTAGCTCCTAGCCTACTAACTTGTCAAGCCCTAAGCTTTCCCATTGTTTCAATGCTAGCTGCTTCATGGAGCTTAAAAACGTTATACATATCTGGCATGTTTCCCTAGATGTAGAGAAAGAAATGGAAATCAGTGGAACACCCAAACATGCAGTGATCTTTGAGCATGGGAACAAGAGCRGAATGAAATGATACACAGAAAAGATTCCTATCTGGAAGAGTCCAACAGGTACATCAGCCATTCATATTTTCAGCTCTTTCTAGCTGAATACCTCCAAATACAAGGGAGACATCCATTTGAAAAGACATCTCTAGTCACAGCTTATATGTGCACTAAAGGTAAGTGTAGCCCAAGAAAATCTTAGATACATCAATAGAATTCTTACCCAGATGTAAGTACTGTATCCCACCATTCCAGACAGCCAACAAAACAATGGATATATTCTAACTGCCCAACTACTTTTCTGTCTCTCCTCTCTACCTTTCTTCTCTCTCCTCCTTCTCTTCTTCATTTTTTATTCTACCAATCCTTATGTCCTCTTCTTCTTTTCAATCCTTATCCTTCTTATGAACCATAATCCATATTTTAAATAGTTTTCTTTCTAGGGAAAACTGAGTTCTTATGACAATCAAAGACATACTGTCTAAAAATCATTATAATAATATTTAAAAGTTTCCTTGGGCTGTTCAGGTTATATTTGCACTAATATAGAGACATAATTTTAAAATAAAAGAGAATAGATGTGTGGGAATGCCACAGGGTTTGTGTGGTATATGTGTGTGTATTTGTGTATGTATGTGTGTATTTGTGTGTGTGTGTGTGTGTGTGTGTGTGTGTGTGTGTGCATACACATTTAAATACTACCAGAAAGAAAAGGAAGACAAGGCAGCAGGGATCTCAAGTCACATTCATCCATTAGTGATTCAACTAATGGAAAAAACTGAAGAAGTATTTGTTGTGAACTCACTGTAAGTTAGTTGCTATACTGATCATTTTTTCATAAGTACCCAGTGTTTCAAGTAGTAGAAAGCAATTATGGCAACCCTATAACAAAGTCACCCAAGGACTTCAAAGATAGGCACACAATAGAATCAGCTGCTTTAAGATCATCTCTTAGAACATTGAAACTACTTAGGTAATGACTGTAGATCTAGGTAAATCTAAAGTTGAGAGAGAGAGAGGAGAGAGAGAGAGAGAGAGAGAGAGAGAGAGAGAGAGAGAGAGAGAGAGAATGAATATTTGAGAAACCAAAATCTCTTAGGAGGTATGAAATGAACATATGGTGCAGGAATTGAAAGCACCAGTTATAAAGATAAGAAAGGATATGTGTGTGTGTGTGTGTGTGTGTGTGTGTGTGTGTGTGTTTAAATGNGAATATTTGAGAAACCAAAATCTCTTAGGAGGTATGAAATGAACATATGGTGCAGGAATTGAAAGCACCAGTTATAAAGATAAGAAAGGATATGTGTGTGTGTGTGTGTGTGTGTGTGTGTGTGTGTGTGTTTAAATGGAGAATAAAAGTGTGGGCTATTGAAAATCTACAAGCAGACACTATTTCCTGGTTTTAAAACAAGTGAGAAACCAAAGATGTAGCTCTCAATCCTTTGACTGTAATGAGTGTTGGCAATGTAGAGAGAAGGAAGCTATAGTCTGAGACAGAGTTTTCAAAATATACCTTTTTCTTAAAACAAASACATGGAGATGATGTACTAGAGAACAGTTACCTGTGAAGAGATGGTTTCTATCTTTCACATGTTTGAAAGCAAGAAGACATAGAGAAAAACACTAGTATGAACCTGTGTTGAGGACACAGWTGGAGGATTGGTGGCAGACAAGTTTATGATTGGCKAGCTTCATTCCTTGTGCTCCAAGGCATATTCCTTGTAGTCTAGTGCAGAACCTAAAATACTGTCCTCCAGCTGGGCTGAGTAGCTCAGTGYGGGCTATCAKGGRAGAAGCTCAGYGTATTTTCAGCAACAAAAAGGAGATAGCTGATATCATAAAAGGAGTAGAATTTTTCTAACAAAAATTAAAGTTAGAGGAAGGAATCAAGAGAAAAAATACAAAATAATCCTTAAATGGCACTAATTTAAGAGACATTAATTAGCATAGTAACGATAGTCTTTAAAATACTAATAAACAGATATCTGTTCCCACTAAGTAATAATTATATGATATAATGCACTTATTATGAGCTGTATATAATACTTTACATAAGAATATCATGTTGTCCCTGATAATTTTAACTGTTGACTCAAAAATATAAGTAGCTAGTATACACATGTAAATATAATTTCTTACTCCATTATATAAGATATATTCCATGAAAACTAAAGCATGAGAATCTGGATCAGACCATATAATGTTCTTACTTCAACTTTTAATTGGTAGTGATTGGTCATCAAGTAACAATATTCTAGTTGTTTAATCATTAGTTCCCAAAGGAACTAAGCATATTCTATTGGTTTAGCACCAATAAGAATTCCTTAACTCTGTCTCTAAACTACATGAAAGAGAAAGGTTTTCTTTCTTTTGTTATCTCTTATTTATTTATTTATTTATTTATTTATTTATTTATTTATTTATTTTAAACTCCAGATTTTATTCCCCTCCAGGTCTACTCTCCAACTGTTCAACATTCCATACCTCCTCCCGGCCCCCCTACCCCATCTCCACAAGGATATCCACATCCCCCACCCCCTACCTGACCAGACCTCTAAACACCCTGGGACATCCAGTCCCTTGAGTGTTAGGTGGATATTCTCTGACTAAACCCAGACCTAGCACTCCTTTGCTATATATGTGTTGGTGGCCTCTATTCAGCTGGTGTATGCTTCCTGGTTGGTGGTCTAGTGTTTGAGAGATCTCAGGCATCCAGYTTAATTGACACTCTGGTCCTYCTACAGGGTCACCCTCCTTAGCTTTTTCCAGTTTTTTGCTAATTAAACCACAGGAGTTAGCAGCTTTTGTCCATTGTTTGAGTGAAAATTTCTGCATTTGACTCTTTCAGTTGCTTTTTGGGTCATTCAGAGGACAGTCATGATAGGTCTGTTTTTGTGAGTGCCCCATAACCTTAATAATATTGTCAGATCTTGGGGCTTCCCACTGAGTTGGATCCCAGTTTGAGCCTGTTGYTGAACCTTCCTTCCTCAGGCTCCTCTCCATTTCCATCCCTGCAGTTCTTTCAGACAGGAACAATCATGGGTCAGACTTTTGAATGTGGGATGGTAAACCCATCCCTCACTTGATGCCTTGTCTTTCTGCTGGAGGTGGGCTCTACAATTCCCTGTCTCCTCTGTAGGATATTCCATCTAAGGACCCTCCATTTGAGTCCTGAGAGTCTCCCAGGTCTCTGGTACCTCCAGGGGTTGCCTGATTCTATTCTTTCTGGTGGCTCTCAGGGCTTCAGACTGTTTCCCACACCTAATACCAGATCATGTCCCCTTCTTCACCTGCCCAGTTCACTTATCCTCCCAGGTCCCTCCCTAACTCCTTGTGATTGCTTTCTTCTTCCACCCAAGTGAGACTGAGGCCTCCTCACCTGGACCCTTCAGCTTGTTGATTTTTTGAGTTCAGTGGACTGTTTTTCAGCTGTTCTGTACCTTTTTGGGGTTAATATCCATTTATTAGTGAGTACATACTATGCATGTCCTTTTGCATCTGAGTTACCTCACTCAGGATATTTTCTAGTTCCATCCATTTGACTGCAAAACTCCGGATGTCCTCTTTTTTAATAGCTGAGTAGTATTCCATGGTGTAAATGAACCACATTTTCTGTATCCATTCTTCTGT
>BDUI01001462.1:165791-177176 GCA_002335545.1 Apodemus speciosus
AAGCATTCTAGGGATTTGAAACAAAGCTCTCATGACTGCTCTAACCTCCTGTTTCCCCTTTCTCTGTAAAGTAAAAATGGTAATGTCTGATGGCCGGAAAGTTGGTTAGGTTTCATTGTTAAYGTGAAACAACCCAGAGTCACTGAGGAAGAGGGAATCACAGTTCAATAATTTCTTCAGTCAGGTTGGCTTGTGGCCATGTTTGTGAGAGATCGTCTTGATTAACAATTAATCAGGTAGGACCATCTTGAGGGTAGAGGGTATGGGCTATAAATCTGCCTGAGCATGAGCCAGTGACTGAGCCAGTAATCAGCCTTCATCCAAAGTTCGTATTTCGAGTTTGAGTTCATACTCTAATTTCCTTGGTGATGTCAGGTAACCTGRAAGGGTAAACCAAATAAAATCTTTTCTTCCCCAAATTGCCTTTGGTCATACTGTTTATTACAGCCTCAGAAAATCAAACTAGAATTCCAGTTCATTAAAGAAATATTTTTTATTAAATAAATAAGYTATTGGACAATTCCACATATTTACACAATACATTCTTGTTCCTCTCTCCCACTTCTTCTCTTTCATTTTATCTCTCAYCCTTAATCAGCTTTCACTTCGACACACTATCTCTTTCTCAAATTCATGACTTTTGAGATTATATTTCACAGTTGTTTTTACCAGAACCCTCTGTGTGACCACTGGATTGGTAATACATACTGAAACTTGATGTTGTGATTAGTGAGTACACACTGAAGTCAATGATACTTATTTACTGACCCTATCTACAGAAAAAGCCCAGGATGCCTCTATCTATGACTGAATGTGGATGGACCTACTCTTGTGCAGACCTTGTGCAGGCATCAACTATTATTGTGATTTGGTGATTGTAATGACTGTGTCTTGACTAGACAGTGGCATTTTTAGTCCTTGAAGAACCATTTAAAGACATAGATTAATACTCTTCTTCATTCACCCCACCAGATTTCTTGTTAGCATGTCCATTGCTATGAAGTAGCAGCTAAGACTGTGACTTAAATTATGTCAGCAAAATAAATTATGTCAGCAAGGAGACAACCTGAAACAGAGGAAAGGCTTTTAGTTTGAAGCTTAGAACAAGAAAGTACTGATGGAAAATAAATGAGAAACTACAAATTTTAGATTTTCTTTGTGCAAGCCACTTTGGCATTGGTGATACTATGAAAACTTTGTCAGAATGATGATGTATTTTTCTATGTGCATAAATTATGCCCAAAATGAACTTTAAAAAGTAAAACTGTCTCATCCAAGTATCACATGAATGCATTTGAAACATTTTAGTTTATTTAGAAATCAGTAAGGTGTTGCAAACCAATTCAAAGTTGCACTTAGAGCATGTAAACGTGTGTAGCATCTAAGATGACTGCAATAGATGTGTTATGACCTATGCAACCCACATATAAGTAGGAAGGTCACTAAGTGAAAAGGTTTGGGAAGTCAGCATCACCTCAAATGAACAAATTTCGCCTCTATGGACAAGACTTATCAGCACTGCTCCCAGGTTTTCTTGGCACTTTGAGCTGTGTAATAGCTCAAAGGCAATGAAAGGTGAGCCTTGTGTGGGGACCAGATAACTACAGAATGCCCTCAAGGTTATCTAAAATTTCTCTCAAATCCAGTAGATTTTAGTTTTCATGGTTTTAACCATTTCAAAGTTTTATTTTCAGTCCAATGATCTGAAAAGTACACATGGAGAGATCTATGACTCAGCTGCTTATGTAGCAGAGGCTGGTCTTATCTGGCATCAGTGGGTGGAGAGGCCCTTGATCCTGTGAAGACTGCATGCCACAGTGTAGGGGAGTGCCAGGGAGGTGAGGGGGGAGTGGGTGGGTGGGTGGGGGAGCACCCCTATAGAAGCAGGGGAAGGGGGACATAACAGGGGGCTATGGAGGGGAACCAGGAAAGGCGTTAACATTTGAAATGTAAATAAAAATATCCAACAAAAAGAAAGTTTTGTGTTTTTCTTAGTGTTTACGTATGTAGGGTTTCAGAGGAGGATTCAGTATTAACTTGCTTTCTAGTAATTCTTCACTAAAATATTATAGTGTAATATCTATTTGTAAATATTTATATTGTATTAGGCATTATAAGTAATATGGGAATGATTAGAAACGTACAGTGAGATATGTGTAGATTATGTAAAATGCTACCTCATTTGATCACAGGTCCTTGAACCAGACTCTCATAGAAACSAAGGAACTTTGTATGGTTTATAGTGTAATGGGGAAGAATAATAGRGTCCAAAAGGAGATAAAAAAGAAGGAAGAGAAATGGAAATTACTTTGCTTGTTGCTGAACATGCACTAGACACTTCATCAGAATTATTCAGGCTCCAAGCTGTTCACCACTGGAGCTATGATTCTGAAGTCTCATGCCCTTGTTAATCACAGAATTGTACCCCCTTTTCGCAGCAATTCCCCCAATGTAAGTGGATGCACTTACCTATTTTCCCAGTTTGCATAGAAAAAAAGGAAAAAAAAAACAATTGTCAGTTGTATAGCCTTAGAAAATGATACCACATGTAAACTGTCACAGAATATTATAACAACCACATCCATCAGGCGCCTTGCAACTCCAGTTGGGGTTCAAATTTAGGCTTCACACGTGAAGCAGTTCAGACATGGCCAGTACATTTCTGAAATGAACAATGTTGGAAWCAGGTGCCAAAATTAAACATAGCAATAAACATATTATTACAGATTGTGGAAAGAGTTTTAAGTAACACAATAGAGATAAAAATTTTAGACTGCTCTCATTTAGATACAGGGCAAAACAATTTGAACTGTGGAGTATGTTGAAGAGTTGTGGACCACAAGATTAATTTGGAARTATGTTTTCCAGACACAGAAAACAATTCCCTAGGCCAAGAAAGTGTTTGACAAAATAAGAAAATAGAAAAGCCAGTGTATCCAGAATCATCAGGAACAGGTGATAAATAGACAATGGAGTCTCAGTGTAGACTCATTCCAGAAATATTTATGAAATGGTCTCCTACTGACTGAGATCTTACTATTACTTCAGAGAAGTTAGCCTCACCAACTTAGTATCTAGTGTAGTGGTATGCATTTAACCAATAACCCTAAATACCTAATTAAAAGGCGAAGTAACATGGTCTGGAGATAAAGATAAAGCAAGGAAAAAAGTTGTAAATTAACTTGTGTCCCTTCTCTTCAAAAAGTTATGTTGATGTCTATGAATATAACCAAATTTGGAAACAGGCATTATGCAGATGTAATCAAGTTAAGATGAGGCCATTAAACTGGGTCTTTCTTGTGATTTGAATTTGAAATGGCTCCCACAGGCCTGTGTGTTTGAACACTTGATTCCCAGTGGGTAAGACTCTTTCSGGAGGGTGTGGAAACTTTAGGATGTACTGTCTCACTGGAAGACACAGGTCACTAGCAATAGGCTTTGAGATTTAGTAGCTTAAGCCACGGCCCCCTTCTCRATGTGGGTGCCTCACTTTCCTGTTGCTCTACCTTCTCAACACAACAGACAACAACTCTTCTTAAACTATAACCCAGAACAAACCCTTCCTTGTTTAAGTTACTTATTGTCAGGTACATAGACACAAGGAAAAGTAACTAATACAGCTCTCAACTGATATGGCTCATACCTTTATAAAAAGAGAAGAAGCAAAAATCACAGACAAAAGGGGAGAAACCCATCCAATGAAGGTCTTATTCTCTCAATCTCGCCTCTCTTGACCACTTGGACTCTTTCSTTTTCCCTTCCCTTATCCCTCTGTCCATGTGGTCATGGCCAGCCACTACTTCTCTACTCTCTTCTTCTTTCTGCTTTTCTCTGCCTCTACTACTCTCAACTCCTCTCCCCATGCCCTAAATAAACTCTATTCTATGTTAAAAAAAATGAAGGTAGAGATTAAAGTACTGTATCTGCAAACAGTGTTAAAAACCTGCCAGAAAAGCACCAAAAATCCAGGAAGAGGAAGAGGCAAGGAGTAGCTGTTATATCCAGACGATTTCATTTGNATACCTTGAGTATGCCAAAGATGAACTTTTGTCCTATATTTTCTTATATTTTGTACTAGAGGAAACTCCCATTAAGATACCTGAGGGCTTATTTCATCCAAGACTGTAAAGTACTTAGAACCATACACAAGGAGTATTTTGTTTTCACCAGCACATTTCCCAATGCCTAGCATTCTGTAAATGATGCACAAATATGTACTGAAAAAATGACTAAGTATTAAGCCTTATGAAAGTATAAAAATAAAAATATAAGGAGCATGGCATTAATCTATAAATGCATATGGAAGTATAATGCAYGCCTTTAGTCAGAAACTTAGCATAAGAAAGATTATCACTACATCTTGGCAAAAGAAAATGACAGGCAACCTCAGGTCACCTAATACTCAAGTCAAGCCAACCTAAAAGTCTTGCGGGCAGCATTTTGGGGTCCCTCTAATTTTATAGGTATCAAAGCCTGAGAGATTGGTTATCTGATCTGTTAAGACAGAGCTAATTTTAGTCAAGACATACCGAATGATAAAACAGGAATGAAGTAATATTCTAYTGAGTTGAATACATGCCAAAATATTACCTGGAATCATTTTGGCTATATTCATCCTGGGTCAGCCATGAAATGTGAATAGAATTCTTCCAGCTGATTTTACAAGTAGTGCTGAGATAAASCTCAACTCAATGTTAATAGCTGACTCTACAACACACACACCAGTGACACTTGATCATCGTTTTTATTCTATCTTTCATSTACAAAAGCTGTCATATTGAGTTTGCTTTTCAATGTCACCCTCAATTCAATATGCACTGTTGATTTGAGGTAAACTAGTTAATGGCTTAACTATATCAGCCATCCCTAAGAAATACCACACATACAACTGATCACTCAACTATTTTTAWTTTTTTATGTCCTCTGCCTAGCCCTTGTCATAATTTGTATGGTCTCCACGGTGGTTTATATATTGGAGTTATACCAATGTAGGGAAGTTTAATAACCTTACCACAAGACAATAAGCATAAAGCAGTATCTTTATAGAGAAATAAGCTTAACACTTAACCAGTATTAGAGTGATATGGTGGGTTTAAAACCAGGATAAGATCACACTGTTCTTCATCATAGAAAGAAATGCAAATAGAAATATCAGAAGACACAAAAGGAAATGAATGGAAAAGATGCAAAGGAAGAAAAGGGGGGGCTCAAAAGTGATAGGATGCATACCAGATGATGTGATTCTTCTCAGTTTTATTTTGTGTGTGTGGGTGTTTTCCCTGCTGTTATGTCTGTGTACCATGTGTGTGCAGAGGGCAAAAGGCTAGAAGAGGGCATCTGATCCCTTGTGATTAGAGTTATAGATGTTTGGGAAACATCATATGGGTACTGGAAATCTTGCCTTGTTATAGTAGCCAGTGATGTTAACCACTGAGCAATCTCTCCAGCATTTCTTTTTTTATTTTAGCCGCACTAATACTTGTGTTAAATATAGGCTTATAGATCAAAAGCTGTCATGGTGGTTTCTACCAATAAAGGGGTTAAATTTTACCATTGGTATAAAATGCTGTATGMGAGAAGCAAAATTCAAGGTGCTTCTAAGAGGCCCAGAGGCAAAACTTTGTATATCTTTTATATACCTCACTTAAAACCTGAATTAGAGGTACTGGAGGAAGATTCCAGTCTCTTTCAAGGATTATAATATCTCTTGACTGTAAATGTGATTGTATCTTCAAAAGGATATGATGCTAAATAAAAAAAATCAAAACATATAGTATGATGATCACATTGCTAWATGGATGTTAAGAATCGGTTCTAAATACTGAATTCCTGCACTTAGTCTGATCTGTCAGGCCATGATTGCTAAGCAATCAACAAACTACAMACAAACATAAGCTTCTCTGCACTGAGCAGGATTAATGACAATTCACAGGTGTGCCAGTGTGGCATGAAGTTTCCCTTCATCAGGAATCTCACAACTTGGTTTGGAATCAAAAGTAAAAGTTCAAAGAGATTCAGAAAGAAAGACAGAAAAGGACAGACAGACAGAAAGAATTGAATGTAAGAACTACTAAAGAAGGGGAGGGAAAGGTGAGAATTGTATAAAGAGAGAGACGAAGTAGGGAAGGAATAAAAGGAAAACATGAAATAAAGGAAAATTTAAGTGGATGGAAGAATAATATAGATGGAAGTGAATGGAAGTCGGAATCCAGTGATTCTTAAYTCGAATGCCAGCTTTACTATTTACATATTTTAAMAATACATATTCTTGAATAATTTATTTAACTTTCAAATCCTTGGTTTTCTTGTAAGTAAAATGGGAATGATGTGTACCTTATTACCTGAAATTGTTATAAAGAGGTTTGTAGATGGWAAAAATAAATGCCATTACAGACCTTAAGACAAGAGCCCTGGATGGCTATAATAGACAAGGAGGGTGTTCTGCGTCAAAAGGTGTCAGACAAATTTAGTGAAATGTCATCTGTTGTGATGAATAATATTAATGGATTGCTGAATATTTAACTATCTTTCCACTTTTGGAGTAAACTTCACCAAGTGGATTCTTCATATTTTTAGTACACTGCTAGTAACATTTTTCCCAGATATACCTAGCACTGTGGATAATTTCTTGGTGATTTATTGGTGGAACTCTTCAGTAGATTTTAGAACCACCATTATGGTTCTTATAAAACTTACCTACACTCAAGAATAAGACTTGAGGCATCACATTGCTTCCAGCCATAAACATCAGACAATCATAAACTTAACCTTATTTTCATACTGTCATTATTCGCCCTTTAAAAATAGACACGCCACTCCTACAGTTTCACAGCATGTGGTTTTCAAAGCGTGTATTTCCCCTTCTAGCCATCATTTCTACTTAGTTGTACAGACAGATATATCTTTAATACTTACCAGCAGGCCTTCTGTCAATGTCTCTCCAGTCAGTTTCATTCTGTGCTGGTTTGCTCGGGGAAGGCTCCTGGGAACAGTATTTTCTGGGTTTGTGAATTTTGGTAGCAGTTTGTCTACAGTTTTTATACATGAAAGTAAGTTTGGCTGAGTTCATAACATATGGCTCATATTTTCTTTTCCTGAGTATCTTAAATATGTCACTCTATTGTCTTATAACATAAAGCATAGCTGTCAAAAGTCTGATGAGAATGGGATTATCTTCCTATTGTGAGGGACTTGAGCATTTTGACTCAGAGAACAAAATGAAATTTTTAAATATTATATTACTTGTTATTCTGGGTCTTGTTTTAGAAGCATATGTCCTTCTTTTTTAATATATGGTGTCCGATGTTCTGTTGTTGTTATTCTAACATTAATATTTAAATGATTCTCTTNTTATTATTATTATTATTATTATTATAGTAATAATATGCTATACCACTCAAAATAGTACCTAAATACTCAGCTGGATTAAATGTAGGACAATAATATTATAAATATTATAGAAAGAGTAGAGGAAGACCACTGTGGAAAGGAAGAAATTCCCATTAAACCTAACTTATTCCATATTAAACCTAACTTCTTTACTTCATCAGCACTGGGTTTACCACATGTTTTGTCAGTGGTGCCTTTACTTTGCAGAGAAACCAGACTTGTTTGTCACTGGTTGAAGTCATAAGGAAAATCAAATATCATAAAAGAGCCCTCCCTGGTCAGAGAACATTTGCAGAAGCCAAGAGCTATACAAGAAGTTATGATCCATGACATGAAACAGAGATGATAAAAGATGATGCTAGATGGAGTATACAAAGCAATGTGACAGACAGTCTCCATTTGAGATGCCACATTAGGCTAATGGCAATATAAAGATTGGGACCTGAAGATAATAATGATCAAGTTGACAGATACTCTGCTTCTGGAACTTCAAGTGACCCACACTATTTCATTGGAAAGCAAACCAAACAAGGTTCTTTAAACATCTTTTAGAGTTTCAATTTTGTATTGGAGGACTGTAATTCATGCATGTAGAAGCTGAGGTCATCTTATCTCAAACAGGGAGTCTTAAATATGAAGACCAAAATGACACAGTTGGTGTCATCTTTTGGCTTAATTATGAGCCATGTAATATCCCAAAGGAACAAGCTGTTTCATGTCATTCCTGTGATCAAGCTTCAAGACTCTCTGTCACAGAAAGGGCAATGTCTAAATTCCTATGATGTCTTCCTTCTGCCAGATAAGGGGAAGATGAATGTACAAGAAAATGAAACAGTATTTGACAGGACCTAAATTTTATATTATTTGAGAAAAAAGCACCACTAGCTGAGTCATCCTGGCCCATAACCAGGCACCATTCTTGATTTGCCTGTTTCCTTTGTCAAATATATCAGTTCAACTCTATCAAGCAGTAACCAGCCACTGAGGTCCTATTGCTGAAATTCCAATTGTTTCTTGAATTTAGCCATGCCATGCATTCCYCAACTACAGTCATTGGTCAAATATAAATCATAAAAAACACTTTAAACTTGTCTCTACAATTGTGCTCCCATATTTATCTTTAGAAGTGGGAAAAATATAACTTGTGTGTATCAGAGAGAAGGGTATATTGGATGTGCCACAAAAAGAAGGTTAATCTAGAGAAAAGGCATCAAAAATTAGCAACTAAAGTTTAATAACTGATTATTACATACTGGACATGTGCTAAATTCTTTCTGTTCATTATCTCAGTCCTCTATAAATTTCATGGCTAGGAATTATGGCTCAAATGGAAGGCTAATATAACTCTAAGTTCTCTGTTGCTTCTCTCATTAAGAGATAGGCTTCAATTCCCTATTTCTTGAATCTAGGTCATGATAATTACTTGTTCAGTTGGGAGTACGCAGCATGAGTGATATACTGAGGTATTGGGGCCTAGGTTAAGAAGGTTTTTCATAGAACATTTTTGCTCTTGAAACTTTGACAAACTGTATAAAACCCCTACAATCCTTAATCCTATGAAAAATAAAAACCCATAAGAAGAGGTACTGAATCATAAAATGTCCAGTTTAGATGGAAACAGGCTTAAAAGTGCTAAAGACCCAGGAAAAGGAATGAACATACAATAACAAGCAGTCAAAGAAGTGTGTCAAGCACCAGCTGACTTGGGGTATACATCTGATCTCTGAATTCTTGAACAAGACAGTATTAAAAACYATAAGAAATTAAGAGACTGAAAATCATAGTGGATATGGCAACTGATTTTCAAATCCAGACAGTGTTACTCTAGGGTTAGTGCTCTTTAACATGGGACCCTACTGTATTCTTACAACTGATTTTTAAGGTCAGGATAGCAGATAGAGAAAGAGACAACAAAAGCACAGAAAGATTGAAGGTGAAAAGACAGTTATCCAGAAGTTTTATACTTACTGTATGTTACTAGATAAAGATATGTTCTCTTCATTTTATTGTTCTTGACAATTTCATATATGTATTTATTTACTGAGGTCRAAGGCATTGTTTTCCAGAATTCTCAAAGATACTTCTTTTAATTAARTTATTAAAGAATRAAAAACAGACCTGAAGATCAGACATTGTTGTTTCTGTTTTATTTTCACAACTGTTTTTTCAGAAAAATTTGGCAGACTCCAAATTCTGAAATTATCAAACTTACGCTATTTCAAACATTTAAAATTTACATTTAATTGTTTAGTGTTTGTGAATACACATACATGTGCAAGTGCATGTATGTATATGTGTGTGTGTACCTGCATATGTGTACATGCATAGTTGATGGACCACACATTGAGTGAATTCATGTGCATGTTGAGGGTAGAGTATATTTTGAGGTAATCCATTTTCTTCTTCAATGATATGGGACTCAGAAAATGAATTCAGTCTGTCATTCTTTGTGTCAGGCGATTGTACTTGCTAAGCCATCTTGCCAGCACCCGAATTAGATGTTAAGCTAAGTTCAAGACACAAAGCTATTATGGCCTGTGCTAACCACTGTTGATGTCTGGGTAGCAGGCCTCAGCTTTGCTCTCCCCAACAAAGAAAGCATCTGAGTGACTATGCAGTCCAAAGCTCTAGGTAGGGCTGGAATGGGCTAAGGTCAGAAGAGATTTATTCCAATGCCATATCAGAAGACAAAAACTTTAATTAAATAAGAGAAGAAAAATCTGCCAGAGTCTGAGCAGGGAGTCCACACCATCTGACAGTTTCAATTTTCACTTACAGCTTACTTTCCGGATTGATATCCTTCTCAGTGCCTGCTGAAGAAAACCATTGGCTCCTATAAATCACCTTCTAAACTCACAGACAACTGTTGTTTTAACCCTCGTTTTGACAGAAAGGTAGACAAGGTTAATAATAACAATAACTCACCATTGATTCATCCCTGCGTGTCATAATATATGCAAAATGTTTGGACCATCATTTCTCCCTAACACCAACAAACCTCTATAAGGTAGAGAGTATTATTGCCTTCATTTCAGATGCTGTAACAAGTCTTTGAAAATTAGCCTGATGTAGGCAAAGTCATAAGGTAAATTAGTGCCATGGTTTAAATTGGAATTTTTAGATGACACCTGAACTGAAACTTCTCAAGTACAAAGCAGCCATTCTCGTTGGTTCAAACAATGCTCCATATCTTTCACCTGAAATYTGAAGATACACAATAGTACTGTATTAGTACCAGTACATAGCTACATAATATTAAACCCCATTTTATAATGATAGGAAAAAAAGGAGTTTTATCCAGAATAAGCCAGTCAAATGTCAAGGATGATTAAATTTTTTATTGAACTTTCCATGAAGTTCTCATTTTTCATATTGTTTTGTCCACATGATAATAAGCATTATTATCACCCCCATTTTAGAGGTGATAGAATTGATGGACAAATTGAACTGTTGTCTCTRAAATCACCTGGCTATTAAATAGAAAGGCAGAAATATGACCCATTTTTCCTGTCTCCTAGTTATCAACTTTTTCTTTTTTGTAATTACACCCACCACACCTTGTAACATATCTGTCATCTTCATGGGAAAATGAAATAATACTAACAGGGAATGGGTCATTCCACTGGATAGTTGAAGATTTAAGTTCTGGCATATTGAATAGTTTAATTAAAAAGAAAGCACAATGAGGTTCTTCTGAGGAAGCACTTATTCTYAAGACTAGCACTCATACTATTCCTATCATGACGAGTGCATCCTTAAATTTTGAGTATTTCATGCCCAGGAACCCTTGATCTATTTAGTTCTACTTTTGGCTTTGTAGCAAATTAGCATAGGCCTCATTAGATTCCAGAAAGATGCCCTGTGGGAGTTGTGATAAGAATGCTGTCAAATATACTAAATTTTGTCATTTTTTTATTTAATGTACAGTACTATGGGAGAATCTTAGAGGGTCCTTCCATTTGGTCATTTAAAACTAAAAATTGTTTCTTTGTTTCC